>JBBPBX010018189.1:17372-45909 GCA_038048925.1 Garcialebias charrua | reverse complement strand
TAGCTTTTTTAGATTTTTCTACCTGGATTATTGAGCATGCATCAGGGTAAAATTAAACATGTTTAAAAATTGATTTTGGAGCATTTAGAATTGATTCTGAATCGCCAGGACTAAGAATCCAGAGTCTTTAAAAAATCTATTTTTTCCTACACCCCTACTGGCAAACTTCCTTTTGATCTTTAAAAAAACAACATTAATACAAAGAATTGTATTTTATGTTATTGTGACATGTTTTACACATTAATAATGTTAATTGTTTTGTTACAGCCCACCCCAAAAAATAAGGGTCACAACTACAGTAGTCAAGTCAAGTCAATTTTATTTATATAGCACAGTTAAAAGGGTCCCCGGTTCAAATCCCGGTCTGGGGGCCTTTCTGGGTGGAGTTTGCATGTTCTCTCCGTGCATGCGTGGGTTTTCTCCGGGTGCTCCGGTTTCCTCCCACAGTCCAAAAACATGCATGTTAGGCTGATTGGTAACTCTAAAATTGACCCTAGGTGTGAGTGAGACAGGTCCCTCTTGTAAATGAGTCCCCGTGGCTCAACGAGGCTAGCCTGTATAAATAAAGCTTGAATGAAAAAAAAAAACAGATAAACTGTTATCAAGGTGCTTCACACACACAACATAAAAGAGGTTTAAAAATTTAATGAACAGTATCACACACCAATGGTAAAAATTATGATATTAACAGCAGTAAAAGTATAATAAAAATGGTGTTAAAGGTAGGGGAGACCGGGTATAGTTGTAACATGGGGAGAGTTGTAACACCACCAGTTCCACCAATCAGGGATAAGATAGGATTCACATGATCATTTCAGTGTTTACCCGCTTCCTCCACAATACCATATTGTGATTGTCAAGTCTGGAAACAGGTACATGCAGATACTAAGGAGAAAAAACTGATTTTGAGGTAAGAAAGTAAATTTTTTGACCATGACTATATTTTGTTTAGTACTTATACTGTTGCAGATAAAACCATATAACTTACATTAGATGAAAGTGTAATTTCTCAGGCAAAATGTGATGCATTTTCCTGTGCTAATTTCAAACCACTATGCTACTACAGCTAGCTAAACATGGCTGACAGGGTTGGGGTGGGTTGTAACACATATTTAGGCCTTATATGGCATTATATTATATTTAGGCATTATAGGTCTACATGTTAAGGAAGATTGTTCTAGTAGAATAATTTACACACATGCACACACAAACAGTATACAGGTGGTCCCCGACTAAGTTGGAAAATGTATGCTAGCGCTACTACGAACACCCATTTTTCAACACAAACGTACTGGTTCATAAACATGCACAGAACTTTGTTTACAAACAGTTAGCTAACACACTTTCATCTAAAAACACATTCCAGTGCTGTATTTTCTGTATGTTCTGTACAACTTTACTGTTCGTTAGTCAGCTCGTAAGTCCGGAACGTTGTAAGTCGATGTGCTCGTAAGTCGGGGACCACCTGTATTTGAGTTATGGTCAGTCACAGAAAGAGAGAGAGACATTTTGTTCTTGTATTGTTCTTTTAATTCAGTAAACCTCTTTTTGAAGCATATCACATGGTGTGGCCTCTGTTTTTGCTTCTTTTGTCTAATTGTTACAACTTACCCCAGCAAGTGTGGTTGTAACAAAGGACCACCATGTATTTGACATGAACTCATGAGGTCTGTGATATTCTTGCAGAGGTTTGAATTGGTGCCATTTGTAGTCAACAAATGTGGGTATTTTGTATAAAAGTTTGAAAACTCTAGCTCAAAAATTCTGTGAGTTAACACTAGGAATACCAGAATATTCAGATGAGTACTACACTTACCACAGTCTGTCAAATTACAGATTGAGGGATTTGCATTCAATTAGGTGTTGTGTGACCCCCTGGGGCTGAAGTCTTTTGTGTGCTCAAAACATCCCCCCAGTAGCATAAACAAAACATCTCCCCCATATTCCAACAACAACATTCCTTCTGCAGGTTTAAAGTGCAGCTTTTTACAACACAGACCAAACTTTTGGAGATGTTGATGACTCTTTGCAAATGTCAACGCTAGAAACTTCAGTTTATTTTATAGATACTGTATACGTTTTATACTTTTTATACTACTATGCAAAAACTCAGGACAGTATTACACTTTTATTATTTCATTTTATGCTTATGTTCATTGGGTGTTTGGTGTTTTAGGGGTGTTTGGTGTTTCAGTGTTGGTGTAAATTTTCATACTTTTATACTATTATGAAAAAACTCAGGACAGTGTTACACTTTTTTACTATTTTATGCTTATGTTTATTAAATGTTTTAGTGTTTAGTGTTTAGATGGTTACTGTTGCACCGAGGGACTGAGAGAAACGCAATTTCGGTCCTGTGTATGTCCTGTACATATTGCAGTTCTGACAATAAAGTTGACTTTGACTTTGACTGCCTCTAAGCGAGCAGGTCCCCGGTTCAAATCCTGGTCCGGGGGCCTTTCTGGGTGGAGTTTGCATGTTCTCTCCGTGCATGCGTGGGTTTTCTCCGGGTGCTCCGGTTTCCTCCCACAGTCCAAAAACATGCATGTTAGGCTGATTGTTAACTCTAAATTGACCCTAGGTGTGAGTGAGACAGGTCCCTCTTGTAAATGAGTCCCCGTGGCTCAACGAGTCCAGCCTGTATAAATAAAGGTTGAATGAATGAATGAACAAACTGATATGGAGAGAACACAAATTCTGTAAGAATAAAAATACTAAATATCACCTATTCGGGATTGTACAGGTGGTCCCCGACTTACGAGGACATCGACTTACAGGCCTTCGGCCTGGAAACCCTGCTATGGACCGTGTCGGTTCATAAGTTTCTCCGCGGAGACACATGCGCTTTATGTGAACGGCGGTTTTGTCAGGAAGGCATCTTTGTCCTTCCTGGACGAAGGACAAATGGTAAATGGAGCTTATTTATATAGCGCTTTCCAGCCCCCTATGAGGGGCCCCAAAGCGCTTTACAATACCAACCATCCAACCATTCATACACACATTCATACACCGGTAGCGGCAGACTGCCATGCAAGGCGCCATCCAGTCCTACCGGGAGAAACTCGGGGTTAAGTGTCTTGCCCAGGGACACAACGACACATGGTGTGGGGAAACGGGATTCGAACCTCCAACCTTCCGATCGGTGGACGAGTGCCATTACCACTATGCCACGGCTGCCTATCTGCCTATCTGCAAGCTACATGCTGAGTGAAATAAAATTGAATAAAGTTGTTTCACTCCAGTTTTCATGTAAACATTCATACTTTTGAGTGTGGAAAAATGATTGTGTTATACAACAAATACAGAGCTTTATCATTCAATGGGTCTCTGACTTTGTACAGTACTGTAATAGATTTAGTATTTTTATTCTTACAGAATTTGTGTTCTCTCCATATCAGTTTGTTCATTCATTCATTCAACCTTTATTTATACAGGCTGGACTCGTTGAGCCACGGGGACTCATTTACAAGAGGGACCTGTCTCACTCACACCTAGGGTCAATTTAGAGTTAACAATCAGCCTAACATGCATGTTTTTGGACTGTGGGAGGAAACCGGAGCACCCGGAGAAAACCCACGCATGCACGGAGAGAACATGCAAACTCCACCCAGAAAGGCCCCCGGACCAGGATTTGAACCGGGGACCTGCTCGCTTAGAGGCAGTCAAAGTCAAAGTCAACTTTATTGTCAGAACTGCAATATGTACAGGACATACACAGGACCGAAATTGCGTTTCTCTCAGTCCCTCGGTGCAACAGTAACCATCTAAACACTAAACACTAAAACATTTAATAAACATAAGCATAAAATAGTAAAATAGTAAAAAAGTGTAACACTGTCCTGAGTTTTTTCATAATAGTATAAAAGTATGAAAATTTACACCAACACTGAAACACCAAACACCCCTAAAACACCAAACACCCAATGAACATAAGCATAAAATGAAATAATAAAAGTGTAATACTGTCCTGAGTTTTTGCATAGTAGTATAAAAAGTATAAAACGTATATCTATAAAATAAACTGAAGTTTCTAGCGTTGACATTTGCAAAGAGTCATCAACATCTCCAAAAGTTTGGTCTGTGTTGTAAAAAGCTGCACTTTCAACCTGCAGAAGGAATGTTGTTGTTGGAATATGGGGGAGATGTTTTGTTTATTGCTACTGGGGGGATGTTTTGAGCACACAAAAGACTTCAGCCCCAGGGGGTCACACACACCTAATGGAATGCAAATTCATCAATCTGTCATTTTACAGTCTCCCATGGGAGCTATATGTAAAATATGTACAAGTACATATGTTTGGTATTCCTAGTGTTAAAGGTGCTGGAGCAAAAAGTGTTACAACCATACCCGGTCTCCCCTACAGGACAGGAATGCACTTTATAAAGTTGATGACACTGGAAAAGTTTGTATAATAGCTGAAGATGTTGAGTAAATTCAGGAGATGCTTATGTTGCATCTAAGAAGGTTAGACAGGGGGAAAACAAAATAAAATAAGGCTTTACACACACCAAGCTCCTGCACAGACTTATTTTAGATGTCACAAAGGTGTTGGTGCTACATGACTTTTGTGTCATCAGGGCAGAAAGGCCTTATCTTTGCTGTAGGTCTTTTTTATTAAGCTTTTGTGGGCTGGTCGGTTTCCATCCATCCATCCATCCATTCATCCAAATAATGTATTTCAAAGAAAGAAAGATAAGATTTCTTGTTTCACCAAATATATATTAACATGAAAAATAAATTCTAAAGATAACCTTACATAAAGATAAACAAAAACATTTTAGAGCAAAATTATCTGGGAAAAACAAGGCTATTTTAATTAAACACGCTGCTCCATTCAGCTTTTTTATCATGATGACAGCAGCTGACAGCAGCTGACAGCTGCGTCAACGGCTGATCCATCCGATGTTAACTGTGCATTTTACCTTTTCAAACGGCCAGTTGAATCTGCATAATTGGTGCACCATTATCGTGCTTTAAATTTTAGTTTCTTTGCTGCGATTTGTAAAACCTAAGCCAATCCAACGCGTGTGATTGCGCGATGCGCAGCTGGACACAGACCATGGCTGCAGACACGGAGCCGAGTAGAGGCTCACTTTACCGCAGTGGCTGCGCGCATGGCGCGGTGATTACGTGTGTCTGCTTTGTCTAATGAAATAAAGATAGTGGATGGATGGATGGACGTATGGATGGATGTATTATGTAGGATGGAAACTGATTTGCTTGCGATTTGCTTGCGCACGCAGTAAAGGCTTCTTTTTTTTTTCCCTCGGGTCGGTCGGAAAAACAGCTGACAGCTCTGACGCTTTGATCGGCTTTATTTTATTATTTTCCTTGTTCCTTGTGTCCACTGGGCGATCTATAGCTGTTAAGTAGCCATGTGCTTCTTTCAAAGCTGCACGTTATTGGCCGAAGCCAGTAACAAAGCTCTGATACCAGCCAAACAAGTCCCGCATGTTAATCAGCTGAGAGGGTCCCCGCCCCCAGTACGCAAATCACTGCGGCTTGGTTTTACTCTGAAAACAAACGGATTTCTAACACAAAGTTTATCAGTTTAAACACTTATAAAGTGTTTTTTAAAGCATGGGATGGTTTCTTCACAACTTCAACTGGTACATTTTGCAAAAAAACAATTTTCACTAATTTCTCAGAAGTTGAAGGTTTATTGATTTTTTCTCAGTTAGAGCTGTGCCGACTTGTTCCTGGATTTGGAGTGGCTGGTCACATATACGCAACATCCTGTCTGAGGG
This sequence comes from Garcialebias charrua, assembly GCA_038048925.1. Classification (NCBI taxonomy): domain Eukaryota; kingdom Metazoa; phylum Chordata; class Actinopteri; order Cyprinodontiformes; family Rivulidae; genus Garcialebias; species Garcialebias charrua. Next base: position 40,161 of record JBBPBX010018189.1, on the reverse strand, counting down.
GAGCAGGGCAAAAAGTGTTTGCGCTGGGTGAGTGGGGTCCTTCATGATGCAAATGACCCTCTTCCTGCATCTGGAGGTGTAGATGTCTGTGATGGTGGGGAGGCTGACTCCGACAGTCTTCTGTGCAGCCTTCACCACTCTCTGCATCTACACATTAAGAGGCAGTACATCAAAATCTTAGTAATTAGTACTCAACTGCCACATTTTCCTCAGACATCTCTGGCTCTCTGATGGGGTGTTGCAGCATCCCAGGTCCCCACAGCTGGTTTGGAGAACGGCTACACTCTGTCATGATGGGATGGTCATTCCAGCCAGCAGACAACTTGTCCAAATCAGCCTTGAGCCTTGGGAGGAAGGTGTACTGGACACAGAACAGATGAAGATTATCTGAGATGTTCAGAAATCCATCTTGTTCCAAACTGTGTAGTACATCATAATGAATGTGTCATACCAGTCCAAACATCCCTCCATAGGTGCTCAATTCTAAGTCAGAAACAGAAAATAAAAGAGCAGCAATGATTACTATGTCATTTGATTGAGACAGAATTTGATAATCATTATTACAGAAAAAGTTATATGAATTGCATGGTTGTTGTTACGACCCGAAGGCACGTAGCATAAAGAGAGGGACACGAGACAAAGAATGAGGTGTGAAAATAAAAGTTTTTATTTTTAGGCTCTCCAGTGGCACCTCTTCAGGGTGCGCCGCAGCAGTTCTGTGGATGGAAAAAGCCCCTCAGCGTCTTCGTGCCCTCAAAAAGAAAGTAATGAAAAGAAAGGTGGACCTGATGAGCCAATTTAAAGAAATAAACGGGCACCACAGGGGGCCAGCTCCATACGGAGTCGTCGAAGCCCCTGACAACGCTGGGCTAAGGTCAAAGCTCCCACCTAAAGTAAACAAAAAAATGAAAACAAGACAATTGGTCTCACCAGGTCGAATCCAGCTTTGGGATGGTTAACAAAAAAAACTCCACGGCCAGCAGCGCGTCCACGCCTCCAACAACAACGACAGCAAAATCAGCTCCAGCTTCTCCCAACAAAGGCAGCAGGTCTTCCTCTCTCACAATGACGGTAGGTCTCCTTCTTCAGCAATAACGACAGCAGGTCTTCTTCTTCTCATAACAACAACGACAGTAGGTCTTCTCTCTCACAACGACGACATCAGGTTTTCTTCACTCACGGCTTCATCAAACGGCTTCTTCAAATGACTTCATCAAACGGCTTCTTCAAACGATTTCTTCATTCGACCATGACTCCTCCTGCTGCATCTCTTCAGCTCCTCTCCTGCTGCATCTCTTCAGCTCCTCTCCTGTTGCATCTCCTCATCATGGACCCCAGCTTCTCCTGTTGCATGGACCTCTGCTCTTCTTCATCTGGTCAGCTGCTACTTCATCTCACTTCTGCTGCTGGCTTCTGATTCATCTGGACTGCTGCAGCTTCTGATTCATCTGGACTACTGCAGCTTCTCATTCATCTGGACTGCTGCAGCTTATCATTTATCAGGACTGCTGCAGCTGCTTGAACCTAAATAGAGGGAGCAATAACTCCACCTACAGCCTGCTTTAATGAGCAACAGCTGCAGCCAATCAGCCTCCCAAAAAAACCACCAAACACCACTGCACAGCTCATACCTCTGGCCTGAATGAAATGACATCCCCATGGGGATGTAACACCCCCCCACAAAAGACTTTGCAAGGGAAAACGTAACTAAACCCATGCAAAGACAAAAAAAACCAAAACAACAACCTAATACAAAAATATAAAAATAAAACAATAACAACCCACAACCCAGCACCAACACCTACCATTAACATTCAAAATACCCCAAACCCAAAAACCAGTCGATCGTCAGGGACTACTCTGCAAGACTGCCGTTCAGTAATACCTACAACACCAAATGTAATGACACCAGCTACAGAATGAGAGTGTCGCCCATGCATGACAGACTGACAAAAACTGTCCCTATCTGCAACACTGGCCAGCACTGGAAAACACCTCTTGGACGACAGCAACAGCACCCCCTGGCCAACTTCTCTATCAGCCATTCTGAAAACACAGGAGTAAGAGTCAGTCAACACATCATCAAAATGGGCAACAGAGGGCTGCAGCCACGCCCGGATTTTCGCACGGGCTTACAGGGGCTTCAGCTCGGGGTCCCAGAATTTTGGGCGCCCCATAAGTTTTTTTTTTTGTGAACGGATAGTGTCAGAATTTAACCAATGACTAAGATGATTTTGTCAGCGCCGCTGAAAAATGTTCTAATTTGTTCTGTCAAACGTCCATCTTCAATACAAGAAAGTTCATTCTCAATAGTCCAGGTATCAAATCCGCTCATTCTCAATCAGTTCATCTGGACAGTTTCTTTTTAGTAGAAACGTTTCACCCTCACTCCAGAGGGCTTCGTCAGTCAGAGTAGTCCAAAGCAAAACATCTATCATCCATCTTCAATGATTGCTTATTACTGGTCCAGTTTTAACTCATCATATGCATTTGGGGGGGCAGGGGCGTCATTTCACGCTGGTCAATATATATTTTTTACAATGGCGGACAACAGGAAATAAATACGACAGCGGGTGAGTGTGGCTGCTCTACTCTGCATCCATCGGAGCTAGAAATGGCAAACAGTGGACACGCTAGTTGGACTTCAGTCAGAGGAGCAGGCAGTCTGCAGGAGAAGCCGCTCCGTCGCGCGTGCTCGTACGGGGCTGTTTCCATCCTCTGCTCAGTCACACTGTCAGCTTCTCCAAACCATGCGAGGCGAGTCCCACGTGCGTAACATTCCCAACTTATCACAGTTACAAGCTCGTTTTGTTTTGCATGCCGCATTCGTCCAGTTTTGATGCATCTTACGCATTGGGGGGGGGGGGGCGTCATTTGTCGCTGGTCAATATTTTTTTTACAATGGCCGACAACAGGAAATACGACAGAGGGTGAGTGTGGCTGCTCTACGCTCCATCCACCGGAGCTGCGTTTTATATTGCACGCCGCATTTTCAGCGATGCTAATAGTCAGTCAAGCTTTGAAACTGGTTTCTGTGACTGGAAGCATGCAACTGAACGCATGAAAGAACATGAAAACAGTGAACATCATAGAAAAGCAATGCTGACATATGTTTCACTTGCATCAGCCAGCTGATAGACACAGAACTGCAGAAACAATTTGAATCTGAGTGTGCATATTGGACTGAAGTGTTGGGATCTGTTGTCAAGTTTGTTGTGAAGTTTTTAGCTGAGAGAGGACTGGCTCTTAGAGGAAACAGTGACATATTTGGCCGAACTGATAATGGGAATTATCTGGGAATACAACAGTTAATCAGTGAGTTTGATCCTTTTCTAAGTCTCACATAGAAAAATATGGAAATGAAGGTGTGCTGCATAAGATAACCTCAAAACCATTTTTGGCTTCCTGAACAATTTTTCTGGTGTTACTGTTCAAGAGCTACAAAGCATCTCATCTCCAAAGTAAATATTCAGCGGACTTGGAGATGGACTTTGTGAAGGAAATTGTCCAGTTTAAAGATTTTATTTGTGATAAAGGCATCACATTTGCTCCATTGCTTTTACAATTAATTAGGTAAAAGAAACTGCAGGACATCTTCCCAAATGTGGATATTGCATTCAGGCTTTACCTGACATTTCCTGTCACAAATGCAAGTGGATGAGCGATCATTCTCCAAGCTTAAAATAGTTAAAAATAGACTCAGATCCACAATGGGACAGGAAAGACTGAACCATTTGACTCTCATGTCTATTGAGAGTGATCTAGTGAGAAAGCTGGACTTCAGTGATCTTGTTAAGGAATTTGCAGCAAAAAAAATCCAGAAAAGTGGACATCTTTTCAAATGTCATGTCAAAGTAAGGCTTAAATGTCTGACAACCCTTTCACTCATTACTGAAAGGACTTGGTGTTACTGGTTAGGGCAGTGCATGTCTGCATTATAAGACAGGCTCAAAGTTGCTAAATTTTCGGGGTTGAGTATTGTTTTCTTATTTGGGTTACATGGTTTGCGTTTGAGTAAAGGTCGGTCGATGTTTGTGGTTCTAGTTCCTTCAAATAAGATGAATGCATGAGTTTAAATGGAAATCTGTATTTTGTTCTTCATATTTTAAAGATGTTATCTGTAAAATAAACTTGGTCTGGAAGATGAAAATTGTTCATCTGCACTGCACCCACCTCTGCTTTTATTGAGAACAGGGGGCTGTAAAAAAATCCTTCAGAGGGCAGCACTTTGGACATACAGTACCTGGGTCACGTTCTTGTACTCAATCTGTATTATAGTTTGTGTTGAATTCCAGGCAACAATAGCTATTCAGTGATTTTATTTTGTGATGCAAGTGTAGGGATATAGCACCCTCATGTCCGTATGGGATGTGGGCCTCTCCACATCTCTCTGAAACTCTCAGTGTTACACCTTCTTGAAGCCCTCAAGGAGACGAGTGGACACTTTTATTTTTACAATTATTATGAATTAATGGACACTAATTAATCAGATTGAACTTTCTCTTTAATGTGTGTTAATTCAGAATTGATCAACAGCATATTTTTGTCATTTTAATGATGATCTGTTACTTGCATGAGTTTGACCTTTCTGGTTTTATTTCTGCAGAGCAAGCAGGTTCTGATTCTAAGACACAGTTCAGGGTAAACTGTTAGCTGTTCACTTCCTTGCTCTGTTTTGTCTATGAAGTTAGCCATAATATTCTCTGTGCTCACAAGCAGGCCATCTGGCCGATTCTGTAAACAGTTTTCCTGTTGTCCTCAGAGACAGTTCTGCCTATGAGATGAAAACCCATCTCTTATTTTGTTAAAACCAGCCAGTAGTCATTAAGGAGGTGGGGAAGACCCCGCCTCCCATATAAAGGTCATTTCCTGCATTTTTCTTTAGTGCTTTGGAGAGAACTAACTCGCAACTGGTTTCCTCCTCTGAAAAAGCTAGAGACGTTCCGGTCATTGTGTCAACTCGACCCACGTTTCAGCTGGAGTCACAGTAAAGCTTACTGTAACTCACTCACTCATCTTCTGGAAGAATTTGTTTTCTGAAGTTTATTTTGAAAATCCGTCAGTGCGATTGGGGCCTGTTCCTGCCGGTGAAAGCGTGCTCCTCGCTCGTCTGATCCAGACATACACGCACGAAGTCGACTGGACGTGAGTGGGACCACTCAGTCCGTTAGTGTCCACAAACTTCTCAGCCCTCATCTCCAGGGGACGTATCGTCACCAGGTAAAGAGGCTTGTTTGTATGCTGCACGTGTCGGAAGTACAGCTGGACCTGTTTGGGGAAGGCTGCCACCCTGGTTGGTTCAAAATAATCAACTTCAGTTAACTTAGCTTTCATCTTCTTCCTCCTATTTCTTATTTTTCATAAGCTATTAATCTGTCAAGTAAATGTACCAACAGTTTAAGTTCCTAATTGTCTGTTTGTTTTAATTTGAATTCTTGTCAACGTAGTTATTAAATCAGAGCTAATATCGATACAAATGTTTAATGTAATTTTTGTGATAGTTTCAATAAAAGGTCTATTTTCTGGTAGACCAACATAAGTTGAAGTCTCTCGTGAAATTACATTTCTGGCTAATCACATCACCGATTTATTGATTTATTCTGAAAAAGTTGAGACCCCGTGAAACTGATGGTAGGTTGGGGTAGATAAAATCTGCTCGGATCTCTCATCTAAACTATAGGTAAGTCAGTAAACTGACCTCGTAAGTGTTTAATTACACAAACGGCCTATAGATTTATTACATATTGGTGGCCCTACAGGTCTTCTGAAAGATTAAATTGATTAAGTTGTTTTTGTAGTCTATGTGTTACGGTTTTGTTGGCATGGTTTGCATCCTGTTGTGGACTTATGGAATAGTTTTGGCTGGTGAGTGTCTCGGAGATTGCTAATCGTGGCATTGTCTGGTGCGTTTCCCGTTAGGATTATTTTTTCTTTCACATTCCAACGTATGCTTGAAGCTGATGAGTGATAAATGTTGTGTCTGTGTTTGTGAGACGTTCATAACGTGTCGCGGGGCTGCATGCATTTTTCATTGTTGTGACTGCCGTGTCACCACGGCTTCATTTTATTGCTTCTGCGGGTTGCTGTTGAAAAGCTGTGTCACACATTATTATGCTGCTCCATTAAGTGCCTTTTTCTGTTACAACATGTGTTGTGAGGTTCGATTGGACCCTCTCAGCTTGGACCGGACGGGATCCGGTTCCGAATGACGTAAAGTCCGTTGTTGTACACAGTTAGCGTGCTGCCTTCTTTGGGGGGCGTGGGAGTTAGCCTGGATGTGTTTTAGCTCATTAACAGTATTTTCTGCAGTGTAAAAATACATTTATTTTGTGAAAGAGTGTCTAGGACTTTGGGTCGAGCTAACACGTTAGCGGTACCGAGACAAGATGGCTGCTTAAAGCGTTGTGATTGGTCCATTGTGTGTCGTGTTCAAAAAAGTTGGTTTCTGTAGACTCTGGTTGTCAGATTCATTTTGCACACATTTCTGACAGTATCTGTGTTGTTTGGGTTCTATGCACGTGATATTGTCGAAGACTGGCTTAACCGCGGTGTTTTGCGATATTCATGACTGTTTTAGAACGTTAAAAAGTCAGTTCCACGCTCTTGTTCGACCGACCTCAGGTCCGTGAACACACCGCTCGAACGGCGCGTCACACGTGGGTGGCGTTAGGTTTTGGAGACTACATTTCCCATGAACACTTGGGTTTTTGAACTACGGTTATGTCTTCGCTGTGATTGGTTAATTACGCTGTAGGTGTTGACGCTAAAGGGGGGTGAGGACTCCTCACTGAGGAGCTCACTCCTCGTCAACTTTCACAAGCTGTCTGTCCCAGACAAGTTTCCATGCTTGTTTGTCCATTACTGTCATTGAAAAGACTGTTTAAACGCGGTGTTTTTGAGATTTTAATGGGTGGATTGAGTCAGTTGCTCTGAAACTGCCGATCGTCATGTGACCAGGTCACGTGACACCGGGAGCTGCAACTGTTTTATGTGGACCGACCTTATTTCTTTTAAACGCAGTCTAAAAGGTTTCACAGTTCAATCGATTTTGCTCACATGATTTCGTTTTTGTGAGCCTGGGGTTCTAAGGCTGTATCACGTAACACTTTGGGTCTGTCTGATTGTTGCTTTTCATCCGTTGTTGGATGTATGTGTGGGCTAAAAGCTGCAGCTTCGCTCACTGGTGATAACAACGCCTCTATAGAGGTCGGACAGAGAAATTACAGTCGCTGTGATAAACTCATTTCCAGCGCGGTGCCCCCATCTGCTGGTCACGTCTAAGAATACAGTTTATTGCAACTGTATCTAACATTTCAACTTTCCTGTTTTTGGATAGAGTACATTTTGAAATGTTGTGGACACAGCACCCTTTCATTTGATTTTCACATATAATCGAATGTTGATGGCAGAACAGTTACACAGAAGTAATACAGACATGTCTGCTTTTTGATAAAACTTGACACTTTTATCATAAATTCTGTGCAAAACAAGCTGTCTTTCCCTGTTTTTTTTAAACTGCAAGTTTAAAATAACACAGAAGGCGTCTTTTGTCTTGGTTTTCACAGAAATCACACAAAAAATAGCCGACCTTGATGGTCGTCTCATGGGTTGACAATTTAATAATAATCACTGATTTTTGTTAAATTTCACATCTTGGATGTTACTGAGCAGCTGCACACAGGTCCTCCTGTTTATTTTAGATACGAGTTTATTTAGAATAACAGGGTGGTTGGCCTGGCTCTCTACGGTGGCTTCATTTAATTTGTGTTTCACAAATTTCCAGATGTGATGGTGGCCTCTGCACGTGCGGCTCCTGAAACCACGACAGCCGATTTTGTTTGACCTTGTCACAGGTCGACAAATTAATATAAATCACTGATTTTTCTTTGATCTCACATCTTGGACTCCATGTTGACTGCCGAAGGCATCACATGGTGAGACTGCACACTGTGAAATAAGACCCACTTTACTTGATTTTTCACAGAAAATCAGTACAAAGATGGACGTTCTAGCAGGTGCATCAACAAATTGTGGGCTTGTTTCATCATTTGATAGGCACTTAGCTGCAAAGAACGTCCTTCAGGAACCAGGTGAACATCCCCTGGTGTTTTACGACAGGCTCCTCTCTGCTTACACCACGGACATAACTGTCCCTGGAATTGAGGAAGATGAACGGTTTAAAGTCTTTTCACTTTTAATCTAATACCTTTCCTAAGGAAATGTGTTCGCTTCCATGCTAGTTGCGAAGAGAGTACCGTGGCAGAAATTAAACAATGTGCTGTGGAATTTTTTGACTTGCTCGAACGACGAAAAACACCCTCAGTGGTGTGCCCAGGTCAAAAGGTCACATCCCACTCGCAGAAAATAGAAGAGGTTCCCTTTCCTACAGAGTGCAAAAGTAAACAGGTTTTTCATAACAAACCACAGTTGGTGTCCAGCTGGAACAGTGACTCTGATCGGTTCACTGGGAGTCCTGCTTCCCCCGCCCCTCAGGTTGAAAACCCTGAGATGAGCAGAGAACCACACAAGGTAGGTGTTCGCTCTCTAGGTGAACCCAGATGGTTCGGTTCGAACCAAAAGAGTTCTCTCATGGGTCTCACAGTGGGTGAGATTCGAAGGAGGTTGCATGGGCACCGTGACCCTTTGAAAAATGGTCTGTCCTGACATGTACCCCCGAGAAACGGCCCTCCTGCCCCTGCCCCTCGAGCTGCACAGTTCGAGGCGTGTAATGAGTCACACAAGCTCCAGATTAGGGAAATGACGCCTCCGCGCGTGGACGTGAATGAGGTTGTGAGTTGTTTGTCAAATGATTTGAATGTTACAGTGGTTGACCAAGCTGACACAACGTGTGATGTTGTCCTTGATGATAACACAAACAACGTTGTTCAACCTGACGAAGTGATACGCAACACTGCCTTTTGCAACAACTCAGTGCACACAGTAGACAATATCGTCAACACTGACAAAGATGCTGACAGCAAACAAATTGCTGATGATCGGCGTCCTGAAAGTCCAGATGCTGACAGCAAACAAATTGCTGAAAATCCAAGAAGCACTCCTGGTTTGCGGCTCAGACGTGTCTACCATGTCAGCCAAACTGTTTGAGAAGCTAAGGACCGCCGCTAACGATGTTGACAGGCAAATACCCTTTGTGAAATACACTTATAGTGAGCAACAGGGCCTCGCAAAGACGAGAACAACCCTAATAGCCATGGTTCACATGCAGATTGGCGAGATGTCACTATACCACCCGGTATATGTGTCTGAACTTGACTCACTCCGGGCTCCATTTGTGGTTGGCCAAGATTTTATAAATCGCTTTGAGGCGATTATAAATTATGGCAATCAGACAATGTGGGCCACAGTGAGCAGTCCACTGCCAATCGAGGTGCCTCCCCAAGGTCAGGACACTGGCTGTCTAACAACAGGTACCGCTGAGGTCACAAGGGATTCCCCAACCGAGACCACAAACCCGGTAAGTGAACCTCCAAATACAGGTGAGACCGAGGAGACTCAACAGTTGGACCTGACTCTGGCCCATCACGAGGACCTCCTCTGCGAGCTGACACCTTCAGCGCTCACTGAACACTACCTACCACCGGTAGAAGAAGGTGTGGAGATCCAAGGGTCCCACACCGATGACGCTGTACTGTCCCGTGGGACAGGTAATTCGGCATACAGCCAAGCTTTCAGTGATGTCTTGGTTCAAGGACATCTGAGTCCAGAAAGTGACAGTCTACAACACGCTGACAGTCACTTGGACTTCATGGTTACAGATTTGGAGGACCCCTCCTCAAACAAAAGGGGGGCATACTCACACTTCCTACCATGGGTAGAGGACGGTGTAGAGATCCAAGGATCACACACCGAGAACGCTGTACTGTCCTTTGGGACAGATAATTCGGCTATCAGCCAAGCTTTCGATGAAACCTTGGTTCCGAAGCATTTGAATCAAGAACTACTCAGAAATGACATAGTTCTTACGGACTCAAAGAGCACCTCTTCATTGATGAAGTGGGTAGACATACACCACAACGACAGTGACCCGTCGCAGTCTGACCAGTCAGACACTCTTGCGACTGCGCCGACAGTTGTGACGCACCTAAATTACGCAGAAAGAGGTAAACATACAGAGATACGTTGGCCGAAACCTAAGAAGTTCCTGCGTACTGTCTACTCTAAGCTGCGTAAACAGCCTAAACTAAACAAAGGCATCCTAACTCGTGCCCATGGACGGACGTCCACACCCGTGTGCGTGGTCCCTCATGACCACAGGGGGGTGATGTTAGGTCATGCCCATGTCAAGGACAAAGATTTCAATAACCCCACAAACGACAAAGATCTCGCAAACTCACAGACTTCATGGGAAAACAAGGTCGTCCAAGCACAGGATAGTAAATAAACTAAACAGTTTAAACTATACTAGTTGCGAAAAGAAACCGTTCCAACTAGAACTTAGAAACGCTAAGCATAAAACCCACAACAAAAAACTAACCTTAACAACCGTTTAAATCTGCAGGATTTAATTGACATCGGTTATAAAGCTAAGAACTGTTTTTCTTGTGTGTGACACGTTGGAATCTGACGACCAGAGTGAGTTTGTTGTAGTGAAACGTTGTTTTTAGTTGCTTGATTGCTACTTTTGTTGTTATTGAAGTTGTTATTGTTTTCTGAACACTCCCAGCCAAAAGAGGTTTTGATTGTTGATAAGTTGAAGACTTAAATGGATTTAACTATGCCAACATGCTGTTCATTTTGTTAAAGATCTCAATCTTTGAAGAGTCATTGTAGATCAATACTACTTAAGGTACTATAATCTACACTGATCTCCCAATCATTTAGGTAGGACCGATTCGATCGTTTCTATTCTAGATCTATTCATTTTGATGAGTCTCGCCATAGACTTCAAAATTTATAGGGAATACCAAATCTTGCGTCGTTCGTCTAAAAGACAACAGACATTTAGACCAAACTAGATTTCATTTTTTTTAATTTTAGTTTAACCTAAACTAAATAATGAATGGAGGAATAGTTTGAATGAAGAGGCCTTCGTTACAGAAGCCCTCCACATTTCTATAGGTATAGATCCCTATATCTGATTTTTACAGCATTGATCCACCCCTTAATTGGTAATTGTAGCTGATCTAATCCATGATAGCTTACATACCAGGTGCATATAGGTAAGGCCTAATGTAGAATCCCAATCATAAGCCCACCTAAAACCACATAATTGCATGACACATTGAACCAGGGTGGCACCGACTGGAAGCCATCCAGCCTGCAACCTTCGATGTGGGGACCTGCTGATCCAACGTTGGTCTTCAACCTTCATCCAAGGGCCGCCTCCTCTGCTTCAATCGAGGGATCCCCTCTACATGCTGATTAAAAACCATTCTTGCTGATGAAATCAATAACCCCCATCGTTGTGGATTTACCGTTGTGGATTATAAGACTTTGTTTTCCAAGGGATCACAGACTCAGTTTTCCATGGGTTAACAGACTATGTTTTCCAAAGGATTGAAAGCTTACCGCAATGGGATTACCTACGAACAGTATGGAATTTCCAAAAACATTATGGGAGTATAATTTTGAACTTTTTTTGACTTTTTTTTTCCACTTGCTGGATTACATAGAGGTCAGAGACATTCGGTGGTATCCTTTCGTGTTGGAACTCATCTCCAAGGACAGGCGATGATTTCCAAAAAGGGGGACTGTAGGGATATAGCACCCTCATGTCCGTATGGGATGTGGGCCTCTCCACATCTCTCTGAAACTCTCAGTGTTACACCTTCTTGAAGCCCTCAAGGAGACGAGTGGACACTTTTATTTTTACAATTATTATGAATTAATGGACACTAATTAATCAGATTGAACTTTCTCTTTAATGTGTGTTAATTCAGAATTGATCAACAGTATATTTTTGTCATTTTAATGATGATCTGTTACTTGCATGAGTTTGACCTTTCTGGTTTTATTTCTGCAGAGCAAGCAGGTTCTGATTCTAAGACACAGTTCAGGGTAAACTGTTAGCTGTTCACTTCCTTGCTCTGTTTTGTCTATGAAGTTAGCCATAATATTCTCTGTGCTCACAAGCAGGTCATCTGGCCGATTCTGTAAACAGTTTTCCTGTTGTCCTCAGAGACAGTTCTGCCTATGAGATGAAAACCTATCTCTTATTTTGTTAAAACCAGCCAGTAGTCATTAAGGAGGTGGGGAAGACCCCGCCTCCCATATAAAGGTCATTTCCTGCATTTTTCTTTAGTGCTTTGGAGAGAACTAACTCGCAACTGGTTTCCTCCTCTGAAAAAGCTAGAGACGTTCCGGTCATTGTGTCAACTCGACCCACGTTTCAGCTGGAGTCACAGTAAAGCTTACTGTAACTCACTCACTCATCTTCTGGAAGAATTTGTTTTCTGAAGTTTATTTTGAAAATCCGTCAGTGCGATTGGGGCCTGTTCCTGCCGGTGAAAGCGTGCTCCTCGCTCGTCTGATCCAGACATACACGCACGAAGTCGACTGGACGTGAGCGGGACCACTCAGTCCGTTAGTGTCCACAAACTTCTCAGCCCTCATCTCCAGGGGACGTATCGTCACCAGGTAAAGAGGCTTGTTTGTATGCTGCACGTGTCGGAAGTACAGCTGGACCTGTTTGGGGAAGGCTGCCACCCTGGTTGGTTCAAAATAATCAACTTCAGTTAACTTAGCTTTCATCTTCTTCCTCCTATTTCTTATTTTTCATAAGCTATTAATCTGTCAAGTAAATGTACCAACAGTTTAAGTTCCTAATTGTCTGTTTGTTTTAATTTGAATTCTTGTCAATGTAGTTATTAAATCAGAGCTAATATCGATACAAATGTTTAATGTAATTTTTGTGATAGTTTCAATAAAAGGTCTATTTTCTGGTAGACCAACATAAGTTGAAGTCTCTCGTGAAATTACATTTCTGGCTAATCACATCACCGATTTATTGATTTATTCTGAAAAAGTTGAGACCCCGTGAAACTGATGGTAGGTTGGGGTAGATAAAATCTGCTCGGATCTCTCATCTAAACTATAGGTAAGTCAGTAAACTGACCTCGTAAGTGTTTGATTACACAAACGGCCTATAGATTTATTACACAAGCATCATATTCTAGTTTCAAACCCTAACATGTGGTTTTGTCTTTCTAGAAACCAGTTCAGAGTTGTTTGTAGTTTGTGACAACTGGCATATTAAAGTTGTAAGATGTGAAAACTTACTATTCAGTCATTTTCTGCTCATCATCTGAACCAAAACAAAAAAATAAATAAAATTTAAAAAATACCGTAATTTCAAGTCTATAAGTAACACTTAAAAGAAAAACACGAATTTTCATGTCCTGCGACTTATGGGGCGGAGCAACTTTTCGGGCGGAAAATACGGTATATATGGGCCCCCATATTGACTCAAGCCCAGGGGCCCCCATCCTTCTAAATCCGGCCCAGGCTGTAGCAACTCAAAACTTTCAGAAACTAACAAAGGAACCGGAGGAACTGTGTGAATTGTCTCCCCATCTTAAGATTTAAACAAAAAACACTCGCTCAGATCAATGACACCACCGATCGGTTCGCTTTTCTCCTCTGCTATTTTGCTTACAGGGATGTCAGACTCAGAAAAAAGTAGAAAACTTTCACAAAGATCAATTCCATCATCGTTCTTGTCGACACTCTCCCCTTCCTGTTGACGTTCAAGAGTCAGGTCTTCGGCCCCAAACACGGAGACGCCTGCCACAGGAACACTGGAGCGCAGACCAACCTCACACAATGCTTAACACCCAGCTCCATGTGTTTTAGACGAAACTCATCCTACAATTTCCTAAGCAATGCCAACTGCTCCAGCTCTAACAGATGAGTCTTTTCCTTCAGATCATCTTGAAGTCTTTGACGTTTAAGGACTTGCTCTTGCAAAAAAAACCTGATGTGCAAGCTGTCGTCTGATCATTTCCTCCCTCAAAGCAGCTTGCTGCTGCTCAAAATTAAGCTTTCTTTCCTCCTCTACTCTCCAACGCTCAGGAACACCTGTCTCCACTGTAGATAGATTCCCCTCCGTAGTCTCTGGAAAAATCCCAGACAGAATTAAATCTGATAACAAATCACCCTCAAATCTTCCGCCATTAGTGCGGTTCATGACCAAAATCCCAAAATGATCTGCCACACTCAGCATCTGCTCTCGAGTACAGTCTATAAAGGCATCTACTGTGGGTTGTTTAATAAATTTATCCAAAGCAAACATGATTGCAGACCCTGAATGCACCACAAGCAAACAGCAAAGCTGATAGCGCTCACACAACTAACAACAACTGCACAACTAACAAACACCACCCCCCAACCAAAAACGCGTGTCCAAACGCGCGACAGCCGAGCAAAACAACAAAACAGCACAAAAAGCCAAAAAATAATAAAAAAGCCCCCAAAAAAATCAAAAAGCACAAAAAGGCTGACTAGCCCCCAGAAGTAAAAAAACAAACAAAAAAAAAAACAAGGGACCAACAAAAAAAGAGTCCAGCTCAAAACTAGGAAAGTTTGAGACGAGCCCCCATTTTATGTTACGACCCGAAGGCACGCAGCATAAAGAGAGGGACACGAGACAAAGAATGAGGTTTAAAAATAAAAGTTTTTATTTTTAGGCTCTCCAATGGCACCTCTTCAGGGTGCGCCGCAGCAGTTCTGTGGATGGAAAAAGAGAGCCCAAGCCCCTCAGCGTCTTCGTGCCCTCAAAAAGAAAGTAATGAAAAGAAAGGTGGACCTGATGAGCCAATTTAAAGAAATAAACGGGCACCACAGGGGGCCAGCTCCATACGGAGTCGTCGAAGCCCCTGACAACGCCGGGCTAAAGTCAAAGCTCCCACCTAAAGTAAACAAAAAAATGAAAACAAGACAATTGGTCTCACCAGGTCGAATCCAGCTTTGGGATGGTTAACAAAAAAAACTCCACGGCCAGCAGCACGTCCACGCCTCCAACAACAACGACAGCAAAATCAGCTCCAGCTTCTCCCAACAAAGGCAGCAGGTCTTCCTCTCTCACAACAACTGTAGGTCTCCTTCTTCAGCAATAACGACAGCAGATCTTCTTCTTCTCATAACAACAACGACAGTAGGTCTTCTCTCACAACGACAACATCAGGTTTTCTTCCCTCACGGCTTCATCAAACGGCTTCTTCAAATGACTTCATCAAACGGCTTCTTCAAAGATCGATTTCTTCATTCGACCATGACTCCTCCTGCTGCATCTCTTCAGCTCCTCTCCTGCTGCATCTCCTCATCATGGACCCCAGCTTCTCCTGCTGCATGGACCTCTGCTCTTCTTCATCTGGTCAGCTGCTACTTCATCTCACTTCTGCTGCAGCTTCTCATTCATCTGGACTGCTGCAGCTTCTCATTCATCTGGACTGCTGCAGCTTCTCATTCATCTGGACTGCTGCAGTTGCTTGAACCTAAATAGAGGGAGCAATAACTCCACCTACAGCCTGCTTAAATGAGCAACAGCTGCAGCCAATCAGCCTCCCAAAAACCCACCAAACACCACTGCACAGCTCATACCTCTGGCCTGAATGAAATGACATCCCCATGGGGATGCAACAGTTGTGCATGCTTTTTCCACTAACAAATCTTCTGCAATCTGTGCCTCTCACATCATTTCGTCAATCTGGACAGTTTCAGCCCCTTGATCAGCTTTTACCCTGTAAGATAATAAATTTAAAAAAAAAAACCAAAACAAATTCAAATAGAATTCACAAACCATCCAAATACCAGCCTGACTCATACTGGAGGTTTATGCACTTGCAAATTTATGTACAGCCATGAATCTTGCTGGATGAATCCTTATGACTTTTCTCTAGAAATTAAAATGCTTCAGCAGTCACATGACTAGTTTTAATATTTATATTTTTTCAGAAAAAAAGAAGTGCTGCACATACAGCATCACTGATTAAAACTGTCAGACTACAGCTTTCTTTAAAAACAAGTATACGTATTAAACACAGTCAAAGCAAACTGACAAATTTCCGACGTTTAATGAATGGGTACGCTTCTATAAATACTCTGCTTTTGGAATGTATAGGTAAAAACACGTTTGTTTTTCAAACCCAAACTGGAAGCCATTATGACTATTAGCGTCTTTAGCTAACAGTTAAATATAGCTTGACTGTGATTTATTTATGACGCGTCTTAAACACAAAATAAATTTGATACAAACCTGAGGGTTTGACCACTGCTTATCTGGTGAACGTTGTCTGTAAAACTGGTCTCTCTTTGAAACAACTCCTCGTGACTCAATGTGATCTAACTCAAAATATGTAGTAAAGGAAGTTATTTTTCTGTTATTTACAGTATTTTATGGTGGATTCCATCCACTCTGTTGCATTACCGCCTCATTGAGACTGAAAGTCATCCCTACATTTCCGTAAAGGTCGTTTTCACATCAATCTGCGTTCAATTACTCTGGAAGGACCCGGATGTGTGACACGACAAACTGAATTTCAAAATTGAAACTGAATTATAAAACTGTATTTTCAAACCATTAAATTCAGTTTCAGTTTAGTGAAATTCAGTATCAATTTGTGCAATTAAAATTCAGTTCTGGTGGATCAAATATTGTGCCATACACTCTTCAGCCGGCGTTTGTACGGTAGCTTCCCCCTCTGGCCACCAGTGGACTGCAATTGCGTGTGACTTCTGGCAAATCTAGGGACTTTCCTCTCCCTTTAGGTTGGTTTGTCTTTCAGTCTTTGACTGCTGTTTGTCTACCCATTTTATTTTATTTATTGTTATTACAATTAATTTTAAACATTCTACAATTACCGTATAATTGTTTTTTATCAGGAGCATTGGATGGAAAACATATCAGGATTCGTTGCCCTCTGAGATCTGGGAGTGACTTTTTTAATTACAAAGGAACCCACTCTCTTGTCCTCCTGGCTGTGTGTGATGCACATTACCGCTTCACTATGGTGGAGGTGGGAGCATATGGGTGTCTGAGTGATGGCGGCATCTTCCAGGAGAGTGTGTTTGGACAACAGCTGTTGAATGGCACCCTGGATATTCCACCACCTGATGTCCTACCAGGGACTAATGTCAACAGTCTGCATGTNAAAAAAACAAGGGACCAACAAAAAAAGAGTCCAGCTCAAAACTAGGAAAGTTTGAGACGAGCCCCCATTTTATGTTACGACCCGAAGGCACGCAGCATAAAGAGAGGGACACGAGACAAAGAATGAGGTTTAAAAATAAAAGTTTTTATTTTTAGGCTCTCCAATGGCACCTCTTCAGGGTGCGCCGCAGCAGTTCTGTGGATGGAAAAAGAGAGCCCAAGCCCCTCAGCGTCTTCGTGCCCTCAAAAAGAAAGTAATGAAAAGAAAGGTGGACCTGATGAGCCAATTTAAAGAAATAAACAGGCACCACAGGGGGCCAGCTCCATACGGAGTCGTCGAAGCCCCCGACAGCGCCGGGCTAAGGTCAAAGCTCCCACCTAAAGTGAACAAAAAAGTTAACAAAAAAACGAAAACAAGACAATTGGTCTCACCAGGTCGAATCCAGCTTTGGGATGGTTAACTGTGGGCGACCGTGGTGTAGTGGTAATGGCAGTCGACCCCTGATCGGAAGGTTGGAGGTTCGAATCCCGCATCCGCCCACCATGTGTTGTGTGTCCCTGGGCAAGACACTTAACCCCGAGTTGCTCCCGGTAGGTCTGGATGGCGCCTTGCAAGGCAGGCTACCACTACCGGTGTATGAATGTCTGAATGAATGGGTGGATGGCTGGTATTGTAAAGCGCTTTGGGGCTCCTCACAGGGGGCTGGAAAGCGCTATATAAATAAGCTCCATTTACCATTTACCATTAACAAAAAAACCTCCATGGCCAGCAGGATGTCCACGCCTCCAACAACAACAGCAAAATCAGCTCCAGCTTCTCCCAACAAAGGTAGCAGGTCTTCTTGGCATCATCAAACGGCTTCTTCAAACAATTTCTTCATTAGACCATGACTCATCCTGCTGCATCTCTTCAGCTCCTCTCCTGCTGCATCTCTTCAGCTCCTCTGCTGCTGCATCTCTTCAGCTCCTCCTCTCCTGCTGCATCTCCTCATCATGGACCCCAGCTTCTCCTGCAGCTACAGCTTCATCTTCTGGGGCTGCTGGGACCTCTGCTGTTGCAGCTCCTTCTCCTGCTGCAGATTCTTCTTCATCAGGTTTGCTTTTTCTTCATCTGCAGCTTCTCATTCCTCTCTCTGCTGCATCTGCTTGGGTCTGCTGCTCCTTCATCTCTGGTTGCTGCAGCTGATTGGATCTAAATAGAAAAGGAAGCCACCACCCCACCTGCAGCGCTTCAATTAACAACAGCTGCAGTCAATCAGCCTCCCAAAACACTTTAGACACCTCATCCCTCTGACCTGAGCAAAATGACATACCCATGGGGATGTAACAATCAGGTTGTTTTTCTTTTACATTTTAATACTTTTGTTGGCCATAACTGGAACCCTGCATACACAATTGTGTTCCACCGCATGTGGTGGAATGACAAATAAAGAACCTTGAAACCCATGTCTTGCATACGTCTGTGCGTGGTGGTTCTTGAAGCACTAACTCCAGCTGCAGTCCACTCTTTGTGAAGCTCCCCCACATTTTGGAACGGGTTTTGTTTCACCATCCTCTCCAGGGTAAGGTTATCCCTATTGATTTTACACTTTTTTTCTACATCTTTTCCTTCCCTTCGCTTCTCTATTAATGTGCTTGGACACAGAGCTCTGTGAACAACCAGCCTCTTTAGCAATGACCTTTTGTATCTTGCCTCCTTGTGCAAGGTGTCGATGGTCGTCTTTTGGACAACTGTCAAGTCAGCAGTCTTCCCCATGCTTGTGTAGCCTACAGAACTAGACTGAGACCATTTAAAGGCCTTTGCAGGTGTCAAGAGTTAATTACAGGTAGTCCCCGATTTACGAGCGCTCTGATCTGCGAGGTTCCAGACTTACGAGCTGCGAATTTTTGGAAAAAACGAAAAAAATACTGAGTTTTCATGTGTTTTTTCACCACAGTTAGTTAGCTAAGCATATGGACACACGTTTCCGATCATTTTTATGCACTCATAAGCAGTTTTTGGATGAAAATAGAGTGTTTGTAGTCGCGCTAGCGAAAACCGTTCCAATTTACGAGCGAAATTCCGGATTTACGAGAGAAATGGCGGCCGTTCCAAATTACGAGATTTCCGGTTTACGAGCGCCTCGTAACGGATCTCGCTCGTAAATCGGGGACTACCTGTACTGTAGCTGATTAGAGTGTGGCACCAGGTGTCTTCAATAATGAACCTTTTCACAATATTCTAATTTTCTGAGATACTGAGTTTGGTGTTTTCATTAGTTGTCAGTTATCAACACTAAAAGAAATAAACATTTGGAATATTTCAGTCTGTGTGTAATGAATAATATACTGTACAAGTTTCACTTTCTGAATGGAATTACTGAAATAAATAAACTTTTTCATGATATTCTAATTTTATGACCAGCACCTGTAAATAAACTGAATTGAATTAACACAACTGTTTTAACCACAAAGTGAACTTTTTGATATTCATGTTTGATTCTGGGTAACGAATAAAGAAGTTAAATATATTATTCTGGCTTTTTCTGCTCTCCATAGAAAAACCAGCAGTTCTTGATCATCTCTGTAGTGCCACCATGAGGACAAACACAAACCAGTTGGACCAGAACTCTCAGCACAAAAGACACATGTTAAGACCACCATTCAGTTGGTGTCAGATTACTGAAACACCTGAGTTCAGGTATTAACTGATGGATCAAATTGGTCCCAAAAAAGACTAAACATGGAACCAGAACGTTTTTTTGTTTTGGATTTATTTTTTACAACAAGGCTACATCACTGATGATGCCAGTCTGTCCGCCTCATTATCCAGAGTTCTATCCGGTTCACTTTATGATAAACCGAAAATAAATTTAAATCAAAGATAAAAGGTCAAAGGTGACGCCAAACTCTCCAGCGTTACGCCTCCTCACGCTGCTACTCTGCCAAGAGCATCATGGGAAATCTTTTGGCTCTTTTTTGGCACAAAAAACATCAAACCAAAGTCCCAAAAAATAAATCTCTTAAAAACGGTCGAGCAGGCACGTCCCGATTTATCGTCTGTAAAGATCCAACAGAACCGATCTGCATCGTTCATCCTGTGAAGGTCTCCAGTTCTGACCCTGCCCACCCAGCACCACCTGCTGCAGGTGAGATTGGCTCTGGTGAGTTAGGGGAGGACTCTGTCTCAGGTTTCAGAGATTTGTCTTGTTTCACATTCAAAGTCCCTCCATCTTCCTCATCTTCATCACTTTAGGTACTCGTCTGAAGTCGCAGCTTTTTGCGTCACCTCTGGATGTTGGTCAAATTAAAATCACCTAGAGGGGAAAAAAAAAGAAACTGCTTAAATTCTCAAAAAAAACTTTTGAAATGGGTTTAAAAAGTTAACTTTTCTTTTTGTGTGAACACTTCCTCGGCTAAACTATTCCCTGACTGAATCATTCGTCGAGAGAATGGTTTACTGACTGTTCTCCAAATCAATCAGTTGTTCCCTAAATGAACTGTTCACTGTGTGACTACCTTCTCAATAACAGGTGGCGATTTCACTATAGTGTCTGGCGCCGCCCATCATGACTGATAATTTTTTCCCCTTTGGAGTCAATAGACGCATGAGTGCGTGAAAGTCACAAGATCTATTTCAGTCACTCTAGCAGGAAAGAAAGCCTCCCAGAGAACATTTTTTAATTTGTATCAAAAGTACAGACTAAACTACACATCAGTTTTTAGATCGTGTTGATAGGTCTAGAAAAGTCAGAGGTATAATACACTGCCTGGACAAAATAAAGTCACCACCTAGACCTCAACAAATAGGTACGAGCCTCCTATTGGATAATTACTGCATGGACAATTATCTTTCAGCTGCAACAAGTTATTTAACCCCAACTGGTGCAACGAGTTGGTTCTCTTTCTTAAACACACATCGCGTGGTCGTGGAAAAGATGTCAGTCTGTTTGAGAAGGGTCAAATCATTGGTATCAAGCAGAGAAAACATCTGACATTGCAGAAACTACTAAAACTGGGTTAAGAACTGTCCAACACATTATTAAAAACTGGAAGGATAGTGGGGAAATGTTCTTACTTTCACTATTAAACAGCCCTGAGTGCTACTGTTTTTCTTTCATTTGATTTCACCAAACTTTAAGTGATCGCTGATCATGATCATTTAGGATTTTTTTCCGGCCACATTTCTTCCTCGAAAACGATGGAGCCCCACTATCCATACATTTTTTAAGAATATGTAGGACAGTTTTTAACCAAATTTTAGTAGTTTCTGCAATCTCCTTAGATGTTTTCTCTGCTTGATGCATGCTAATAATAATAATAATAATAATGAATTCAATTTATAATGCACTTTTCATTAATAAAAATCCCAAAGTGCTACAAAGTGCAACAAAAGCAAAAATCAAAATGCTAATGATTTGGGCCTTCTCAAACAGACTGACATCTTTTCCACGACCACGCAATGTGTGTCTCAGCATTGGTTGTTTAAGAAATGAGAAGCAACTCATTGCATCAGTTGGGGTTAAATAACTCATTGCCAGCTGAAACATAATAGCCCATGCAGTAATTATCCAATAGGAGGCGCATACTTATCTGTTTAGTTAATTCCAGGTGGCAACTTTTTTTTGGGAAAGGCAGTGTATGTTAGTTGTTCCCTGAATGAACTGTTCTCTAACTGAACTACGGTATTCACTGTGTGAAAGGTTCTGTGAGGTTCTGTGAGTTAGTTGTTCCCAAAATGAACTGTTCTCTAAATGACTGTACTTATATAATGCCTTTCTATCTAATCAAGATACTCGGTGCTTTAAACTGCAATCTGTGTCTAAAAAAAGCTAAGTCTGGTCCTCTGGACTTACCAAAAAACCAACAACAAAAAGCTATAAAAAAAAATAAAAAAAAATTCTACTATGTTTTGTTTTTTGTATGTCCAGAGGACCAGACTTACCATAGCTTTTTTAGATTTTTCTACCTGGGTTATTGAGCATACACCAGGTTACAATCTGTGTCCTTGTTTACCCATTCACCCAGCACTCTACTATTTATCTACAAAGCTAATTGAACAAATCGTTCTAAAGAGAATAATCAGAGCTTTATCACATTCATACACTGATGAGATACACATCAGAGGCAATGAGGGGTTCAGTGTCTTGCCCTTGGACACTTCGGCATGTGACTGCTGGTGGATTCGAACCCTCAACTCTTGCATCGGGGGACGACTGCTCTAACTACTCAGCCACAGCTGCCCAGCTTTAACTGAAGTGCTTACTTTGTGTACAGTTCTACGAGTTACTAGTTGTTCCCTAAATAAACTGTTCTCTAACTGAACAGCCCACTGTGTGAACGGTTCTATGAGTTAGTTGTTCCCTGAATGAACTGTTCTCTAATTGAACTGCTCACTGTGTGTTTGGTTCTATGAGTTAGTTGTTCCCTGAATGAAATGTTCTATATCTGACCTGCTCACCGTGTGTTCGGTTCTGTGAGTTAACTGTTCTCAGGATGAACTGTTCTCCAACTGAACTATTCGCTGTGTGTATGGTTCTATGAGTTAGTTGTTCCCTGAATGAACTGTTCTCTAACTGAACTGCTCACTGTGTGTTCGGTTCTATGAGTTAGTTGTTCCCTGAATGAACTGTTCTCTAACTGGACTGTTCTCTAACTGAACTGCTCACTGTGTGTTCGGTTCTATGAGTTAGTTTTTCCCTG
>JBBPBX010018189.1:0-17328 GCA_038048925.1 Garcialebias charrua | reverse complement strand
TATAGATGGCCTCCCTTCACACCTTATAGCCATCCTCTCACTCCAATATTTTTTTTATTTATTTTTTTTATTTTTTTTTTTTTTTTTTTTTTTTTATTTTTTTTATTATTTTTTTTTTTTTTTTTTTTTTTTTTTTATTTTTTTTTTTTTTTTTTTTTAATAGAGAAAGAAAGAAAAGAGAAAGTGAGACAACAAAACAAAACAAAACAACAAAACAACAATTGTCCACAGAAAGAGCACAAGGCAAACACACCAAACCTCCGTCCACAATCCTGCAAAGCACATGACAGAACACAACAACGAAACATACAAGCATAAAGACTGATAATATTCATGACCTTGCAAATATTTCTATAAATACACATACCCATACCTACAAATATATATACAATATACATACATATATATTTATATTCATTTATATACCCATCTACATACATCTACTATACATCCCTGCATCCATTTGTGTGTGGTTGTGAGCATGCATAAGTGAATGAGGTTCCTCCAATAGAACATTTAGTAGCGACTGTGAAGCATCAGAGACCCGTCCCCCCAAAGCCCGAGACAGACGAAGGGGCGATCAAAGCCCAAGACCCCAGGAAGGACCCCGAGCCCAGAGTCCCCAGGACCACCCGAACAGGACGAGCCACTCGTCCACTCCCCAGATCCGACCAAGTGGAAGAACCGGACGAACCCCACCAGGGACCACACACAATGACCCCCCGGGGTCAACAGCGACAATACACAGGCCCCCGCCGGAGCCCGCTGCACCGACGTAGCCCCAGGGCCGGTCACCGAGGCTCGGGCACCGGGGACGCCCATCCCTCAGGTCCAGACCTGACAGGACCAGAGGACCCGAGCCCCACCAGGCAGCCACCAGGCCGAGCTGACAAACGCCCAAGCGCCCAGCCCCAGATAGTGAGGGCCCCAAGCACGCCCGTAGGCAGAGGAACACCCACCAGGGGGCCACGTGGCAGGAGCGCGACACTGGGTAGCCTCAGAAGTGTCAGAGAGGGGGCAGTCCAAGTCCCAGCCTGACACTTAAACATTCATACACAGACACACTCATTCAGACCCACCCTCATCCTCACCCTCAGTCACAGAAAGACAAACAATAACGACACGCTCCATTCATAATCCCGATGCACACTCTATACCCCCTAGGTCCAAGACATGTACCTGCTCCCTACATGGGGCAGCCCACATCCAAACCCAGGAGGTAGACCCATTCATTCTGGGGTGGAGAGCAGCAGACGTCCAAGATCCGGCCCACCCCGCGCCCTGCCGACAGGACAGGACAGGACACCCGAGCCCAAGCAGCCCCAGAGGGAGCGCACTGCCAGCCCCGCCCACGGCGAACCCGCAGGCCCCGAACCCCCCCACACCCCAGCACAACCCCTGACGGCCCACCCCCAGAATGTCCGCAAGGCAACCAGGGGGGTAAGAGAAAAATAAATAAATAATATATAAATAAATACATAATAAATAAAATTGAAATTAACAAATCAAGACCCCGACACACACACCCCCGTCCCCAAATGTACTGTTGGTGAGTGTTGTTGTAAAGTGTATTTAAAAAGGAAAGAGAAGGAGCAAAGGCTGGCATTATACCAGTTTCCCCTCCACTCCAACTCTAACCCAGGCCCTAATTGTCTAGATGCATAATGTTGAGTGAGCATAGGCATGGGGGCGAGATTGATGTCATCCCGCCACCCATAGCCATAGTGCTCACTCCATTCCCTATATGTGACTTTTATGAAGATGTTTATGAATGAATGTCTAAAGTGTATATAAAATTGAGTCCCAGGTGCTCTTAACAACAGAGATGTAAAACCATTGCAGCACACCCGAGACCCAAATTCCCTACATGTATTAATTTAAGATGAAGAGGGCGGAGGTGCGTGTTGAGGGATGGGGAGAAAAATAACTGCAGGAACAGTGCTCCCACAGCGAGTCAGCTCCCCCGCTGACCCTGCTTACCCCCCAGCTCGCCAAGGTCCACCCAAGGAGCGAGGTAAAGGAAACACCTCTCCGACCGCCAGGACATTGAGCCAAGACCAGAGAGGGACACGGCCCCGAGGGCCGCCAACAGCAGAACCAACAGCCCACACCCGCCAGGGCCGCCACGACCCCTGCGAACCGCAGTCAGCCCGCCGTCCAAGAGGACACAAAATCCCACATGGACGACACGGCCAAGAGCGCCCGCCCAACCGTCGACAGAGCCAGGAAGCATCAAGAACAGGCCCCAACCGGGGCCCGCACACCGGCCAAGTATAGTCCAAGACCATCATCCAGGACATCCACTTAATCCCCACCCCAGAAGAAATACTATACCCACCCTTCATATTAACAACTTTCAAAACACATAACACATTAGACACCCAGGCTGGGTTTGCCCGCTCCCTCCCATTGGCCACCAGTCACGCCCCCAGACACCCACCCCCCAGCATATGAACCCCAACCCACCAGCGAGCCGAGAGCCCCCGGCCAGAGCTGGGCACCAGAGCGCCAGCCAGCCCATAGCCCGGCGACCCGCCGGCTAGAGCCCAAGACCCCCGACCCCCACCAGGCCCAAGCCCGGGGACGACGCGCCCCCAGAGTCCCAAGCCCCCGGCACCCACCCCGAAACCACCCCAGCACAGCCGGGTCACCGACCGGCGACCCATGACCGCCGCCACCGACCACCGAGTTAGTTGTTCCCTGAATGAACTGTTCTCTAACTGAACTGCTCACTGTGTGTATGGTTCTATGATTTAGTTGTTCCCTGAATGAACTGTTCTCTAACTGAACTGCTCACTGTGTGTTCGGTTCTATGAGTTAGTTGTTCCCTGAATGAACTGTTCTCTAACTGAACTGCTCACTGTGTGTTCGGTTCTATGAGTTAGTTGTTCCCTGAATGAACTGTTCTCTAACTGAACTGCTCACCCTGTGTTCGGTTCTATGAGTTAGTTGTTCTCTGAACGAACAGTTCACTAACTGAACTGCTCACTGTGTGTATGGTTCTATGAGTTAGTTGTTCCCTGAATGAACTGTTCTCTAACTGAACTGCTCACTGTGTGTTCGGTTCTATGAGTTAGTTGTTCCCTGAATGATCTGTTCTCTAACTGAACTGCTCAACCTGTGTTCGGTTCTATGAGTTAGTTGTTCCCTGAATGAACAGTTCACTAACTGAACTGCTCACTGTGTGTTCGGTTCTATGAGTTAGTTGTTCCCTGAATGAACTGTTCTCTAACTGAACTGTTCACTGTGTGTTCGGTTCTATGAGTTAGTTGTTCCCTGAATGAACTGTTCTCTAACTGAACTGCTCACCCTGTGTTCGGTTCTATGAGTTAGTTGTTCTCTGAACGAACAGTTCACTAACTGAACTGCTCACTGTGTGTATGGTTCTATGAGTTAGTTGTTCCCTGAATGAACTGTTCTCTAACTGAACTGCTCACTGTGTGTTCGGTTCTATGAGTTAGTTGTTCCCTGAATGATCTGTTCTCTAACTGAACTGCTCAACCTGTGTTCGGTTCTATGAGTTAGTTGTTCCCTGAATGAACAGCTCACTAACTGAACTGCTCACTGTGTGTTCGGTTCTATGAGTTAGTTGTTCCCTGAATGAAATGTGCTATATCTGACCTGCTCACCGTGTGTTCGGTTCTGTGAGTTAACTGTTCTCAGGATGAACTGTTCTCCAACTGAACTATTCACTGTGTGTATGGTTCTATGAGTTAGTTGTTCCCTGAATGAACCATTCTCTAACTGAACTGTTCACTGTGTGTACGGTTCTATGAGTTAGTTGTTCCCTGAATGAACTGTTCTCTAACTGAACTATTCACTGTGTGTTCGGTTCTATGAGTTAGTTGTTCCCTGAATGAACTGTTCTCTAACTGAACTGCTCACTGTGTGTACGGTTCTATGAGTTAGTTGTTCCCTGAATGAACTGTTCTCTAACTGAAGTGCTCACTGTGTGTTCGGTTCTATGAGTTAGTTGTTCCCTGAATGAACTGTTCTCTAACTGAACTGCTCACTGTGTGTACGGTTCTATGAGTTAGTTGTTCCCTGAATGAACTGTTCTCTAACTGAACTGTTCACTGTGTGGTTCTATGAGTTAGTTGTTCCCTGAATGAACGGTTCTCTAACTGAACTGCTCACTGTGTGTTCGGTTCTATGAGTTAGTTGTTCCCTGAATGAACTGTTCTCTAACTGAACTGCTCAACCTGTGTTCGGTTCTATGAGTTAGTTGTTCCCTGAATGAACAGTTCACTTACTGAACTGCTCACTGTGTGTTCGGTTCTATGAGTTAGTTGTTCCCTGAATGAAATGTGCTATATCTGACCTGCTCACCGTGTGTTCGGATCTGTGAGTTAAATGTTCTCAGGATGAACTGTTCTCCAACTGAACTATTCACTGTGTGTATGGTTCTATGAGTTAGTTGTTCCCTGAATGAACTGTTCTCTAACTGAACTGCTCACTGTGTGTTCGGTTCTATGAGTTAGTTGTTCCCTGAATGAACTGTTCTCTAACTGAACTGCTCACTGTGTGTATGGTTCTATGAGTTAGTTGTTCCCTGAATGAACCATTCTCTAACTGAACTGTTCACTGTGTGTACGGTTCTATGAGTTAGTTTTTCCCTGAACGAACTGTTCTCTAACTGAACTGTTCTCTAACTGAACTGCTCACTGTGTGTTCGGTTCTATGAGTTAGTTGTTCCCTGAATGAACTGTTCTCTAACTGAACTGTTCTCTAACTGAACTGCTCACTGTGTTTTCGGTTCTATGAGTTAGTTGTTCCCTGAATGAACTGTTCTCTAACTGAACTGTTCACTGTGTGTATGGTTCTATGAGTTAGTTGTTCCCTGAATGAACTGTTCTCTTACTGAACTGCTCACTGTGTGTATGGTTCTATGAGTTAGTTGTTCCCTGAATTAACTGTTCTCTAACTGAACTGCTCACTGTGTGTTCAGTTCTATGAGTTAGTTGTTCCCTGAATGAACTGTTCTCTAACGTAACTGCTCACTGTGTGTACGGTTCTATGAGTTAGTTGTTCCCTGAATGAACTGTTCTCTAACTGAACTGTTCACTGTGTGTACGGTTCTATGAGTTAGTTGTTCCCTGAATGAACTGTTCTCTAACGTAACTGCTCACTGTGTGTACGGTTCTATGAGTTAGTTGTTCCCTGAATGAACTGTTCTCTAACTGAACTGTTCACTGTGTGTACGGTTCTATGAGTTGGTTGTTCCCTGAAGGAACTGTTCTCAAACTGAACTGCTCACTGTGTGTATGGTTCTATGAGTTAGTTGTTCCCTGAATGAACTGTTCTCTAACTGAACTGCTCACCCTGTGTTCGGTTCTATGAGTTAGTTGTTCTCTGAATGAACTGTTCTCTAACTGAACTGCTCAACCCGCGTTCGGTTCTATGAGTTAGTGAACCTGAATGAACTGTTCACTAACTGAACTGCTCACCGTGTGTTCGGTTCTATGAGTTAGTTGTTCCCTGAATGAACAGTTCACTAACTGAACTGCTCACCGTGTGTTTGGTTCTATGAGTTAGTTGTTCTCTGAATGAACTGTTCTCTAACTGAACTGCTCAACCCGTGTTCGGTTCTATGAGTTAGTTGTTCCCTGAATGAACTGTTTACTAACTGAACTGCTCACCGTGTGTTCGGTTCTATGAGTTAGTTGTTCCCTGAATGAACTGTTCACTAACTGAACTGCTCACCGTGTGTTCGGTTCTAGTTAGTTGTTCCCTGAATGAACAGTTCACTAACTGAACTGCTCACCGTGTGTTCGGTTCTATGAGTTAGTTGTTCCCTGAATGAACAGTTCACTAACTGAACTGCTCACTGTGTGTTTGGTTCTGGGGCGGTTGTGGCTGAGTGGTTAGAGCAGTCGTCCTCCAATGCAAGAGTTGGGGGTTAAAATCCACCAGCAGTCACATGCTGAAGTGTCCAAGAGCAAGACACCAAACCCCTCATAGCCTCCGATGTGCGTCTCATCAGTGTTTGAATGTGATCTAAATCTTTGGTCTCTTTAGATATATTTGTTCAATTAGCTTTGTAGATATCTAATAGTGCTGTATGAATGGGTAAATGAGGGCACAGATTGTAGTGTAAAGAGCTTTGAGTATCTTGATTAGACAGAAAGGCACTATACAGTATACTGTAAGTACAGTCCATTTACCATTCTATGAGTTAGTTGTTCCCTGAATGAACTGTTCTCTAACTGAACTGCTCACTGTGTGTACGGTTCTATGAGTTAGTTGTTCCCTGAATGAACTGTTCTCTAACTGAACTGTTCACTGTGTGTACGGTTCTATGAGTTAGTTGTTTCCTGAACGAACTGTTCTCTAACTGAACTGTTCACTGTGTGTATGGTTCTATGAGTTAGTTGTTCCCTGAATGAACTGTTCTCTAACTGAACTGCTCACTGTGTGTATGGTTCTATGAGTTAGTTGTTCCCTGAATGAACTGTTCTCTAACGGAACTGCTCACTGTGTGTACGGTTCTATGAGTTAGTTGTTCCCTGAATGAACTGTTCTCTAACTGAACTGCTCACCCTGTGTTCGGTTCTATGAGTTAGTTGTTCTCTGAATGAACAGTTCACTAACTGAACTGCTCACTGTGTGTATGGTTCTATGAGTTAGTTGTTCCCTGAATGAACAGTTCACTAACTGAACTGCTCACTGTGTGTTCGGTTCTATGAGTTAGTTGTTCCCTGAATGAAATGTGCTATATCTGACCTGCTCACCGTGTGTTCGGTTCTGTGAGTTAACTGTTCTCAGGATGAACTGTTCTCCAACTGAACTATTCACTGTGTGTATGGTTCTATGAGTTAGTTGTTCCCTGAATGAACTGTTCTCTAACTGAACTGCTCACTGTGTGTTCGGTTCTATGAGTTAGTTGTTCCCTGAATGAACTGTTCTCTAACTGGACTGTTCTCTAACTGAACTGCTCACTGTGTGTTCGGTTCTATGAGTTAGTTTTTCCCTGAATGAACTGTTCTCTAACTGAACTGTTCTCTAACTGAACTGCTCACTGTGTGTTCGGTTCTATGAGTTAGTTGTTCCCTGAATGAACTGTTCTCTAACTGGACTGTTCTCTAACTGAAGTGCTCACTGTGTGTTCGGTTCTATGAGTTAGTTGTTCCCTGAATGAACTGTTCTCTAACTGAAGTGCTCACTGTGTGTTCGGTTCTATGAGTTAGTTGTTCCCTGAATGAACTGTTTACTAACTGAACTGCTCACCGTGTGTTCGGTTCTATGAGTTAGTTGTTCCCTGAATGAACTGTTCTCTAACTGAACTGCTCACTGTGTGTTCGGTTCTATGAGTTAGTTGTTCCCTGAATGAACTGTTTACTAACTGAACTGCTCACCGTGTGTTCGGTTCTATAAGTTAGTTGTTCCCTGAATGAACAGTTCACTAACTGAACTGCTCACTGTGTGTTCGGTTCTGGGGCGGTTGTGGCTGAGTGGTTAGAGCAGTCGTCCTCCAATGCAAGAGTTGGGGGTTAAAATCCACCAGCAGTCACATGCTGAAGTGTCCAAGAGCAAGACACCAAACCCCTCATAGCCTCCGATGTGCGTCTCATCAGTGTTTGAATGTGATCTAAATCTTTGGTCTCTTTAGATATATTTGTTCAATTAGCTTTGTAGATATCTAATAGTGCTGTATGAATGGGTAAATGAGGGCACAGATTGTAGTGTAAAGAGCTTTGAGTATCTTGATTAGACAGAAAGGCACTATACAGTATACTGTAAGTACAGTCCATTTACCATTCTATGAGTTAGTTGTTCCCTGAATGAACTGTTCTCTAACTGAACTGCTCACTGTGTGTACGGTTCTATGAGTTAGTTGTTCCCTGAATGAACTGTTCTCTAACTGAACTGTTCACTGTGTGTACGGTTCTATGAGTTAGTTGTTTCCTGAACGAACTGTTCTCTAACTGAACTGTTCACTGTGTGTATGGTTCTATGAGTTAGTTGTTCCCTGAATGAACTGTTCTCTAACGGAACTGCTCACTGTGTGTACGGTTCTATGAGTTAGTTGTTCCCTGAATGAACTGTTCTCTAACTGAACTGCTCACCCTGTGTTCGGTTCTATGAGTTAGTTGTTCTCTGAATGAACAGTTCACTAACTGAACTGCTCACTGTGTGTATGGTTCTATGAGTTAGTTGTTCCCTGAATGAACAGTTCACTAACTGAACTGCTCACTGTGTGTTCGGTTCTATGAGTTAGTTGTTCCCTGAATGAAATGTGCTATATCTGACCTGCTCACCGTGTGTTCGGTTCTGTGAGTTAACTGTTCTCAGGATGAACTGTTCTCCAACTGAACTATTCACTGTGTGTATGGTTCTATGAGTTAGTTGTTCCCTGAATGAACTGTTCTCTAACTGAACTGCTCACTGTGTGTTCGGTTCTATGAGTTAGTTGTTCCCTGAATGAACTGTTCTCTAACTGGACTGTTCTCTAACTGAACTGCTCACTGTGTGTTCGGTTCTATGAGTTAGTTTTTCCCTGAATGAACTGTTCTCTAACTGAACTGTTCTCTAACTGAACTGCTCACTGTGTGTTCGGTTCTATGAGTTAGTTGTTCCCTGAATGAACTGTTCTCTAACTGGACTGTTCTCTAACTGAAGTGCTCACTGTGTGTTCGGTTCTATGAGTTAGTTGTTCCCTGAATGAACTGTTCTCTAACTGAAGTGCTCACTGTGTGTTCGGTTCTATGAGTTAGTTGTTCCCTGAATGAACTGTTTACTAACTGAACTGCTCACCGTGTGTTCGGTTCTATGAGTTAGTTGTTCCCTGAATGAACTGTTCTCTAACTGAACTGCTCACTGTGTGTTCGGTTCTATGAGTTAGTTGTTCCCTGAATGAACTGTTTACTAACTGAACTGCTCACCGTGTGTTCGGTTCTATAAGTTAGTTGTTCCCTGAATGAACAGTTCACTAACTGAACTGCTCACTGTGTGTTCGGTTCTGGGGCGGTTGTGGCTGAGTGGTTAGAGCAGTCGTCCTCCAATGCAAGAGTTGGGGGTTAAAATCCACCAGCAGTCACATGCTGAAGTGTCCAAGAGCAAGACACCAAACCCCTCATAGCCTCCGATGTGCGTCTCATCAGTGTTTGAATGTGATCTAAATCTTTGGTCTCTTTAGATATATTTGTTCAATTAGCTTTGTAGATATCTAATAGTGCTGTATGAATGGGTAAATGAGGGCACAGATTGTAGTGTAAAGAGCTTTGAGTATCTTGATTAGACAGAAAGGCACTATACAGTATACTGTAAGTACAGTCCATTTACCATTCTATGAGTTAGTTGTTCCCTGAATGAACTGTTCTCTAACTGAACTGCTCACTGTGTGTATGGTTCTATGAGTTAAGGCTCCCACAGACTCGGGCGGTCCTCAGTCCACATGGAAACTGTGCACTCTGTCTGCAGACGGTTGAGACTCCATACTTGAGCGTCCACCCTGACCGGCTGCAGTCAGCTCTGCAGGCAAAGGACGTTTACATTCGGGACAAATTGAGTTTGCCAATTGGTCATTTGCTGACACGCCTACTGGATTGATTGACTGGTTGCCCCCAAAAAATTAAAAATAAAATAAAATCCATCCATCCATTATCGTCCGCTTGTTCCAAATTTGGATCGCGGGGGCAGCAGCTTGATCAGGGAAGACCAGACATCTCTTTCCACAGCCACCTCTTCCAGCTCTTCTGGGAGGATTCCAAGGCGTTCCCAGGCCAACCGAGAGAAAGTCTCTCCAGGGTCTTCCCCGGGGTCTCTTCCCAGTTGGACATGCCTGAAGCACCTCCCTAGGAAGACGTCCAGGGGGCATCCTTACTTACTTGCCTGAACCACCTCAACTGGCTCCTCTCGATGTGTAAAAAAAAAAAAAAAAAAAAAAAACGAGAGCTGGCAGCCCAGCCGCAGCAGTGTTTTGTATTTAAATGTTAATAAAAAGTTATTTAAATAAATAAATAAAACAGGGAGTGTACATTGTTCCCAGAATGAACTGTTCTCTAACCAAACTGCTCACTGTGTGTACGGTTCTATTAGTTGTTCACAGAATGAACTAATAATAATAATAATAATAATAATAATAATAATAATAATAATAATAATAATAATGAATTCAATTTATAACGCACTTTTCATTAATAAAAATCTCAAAGTGCTACAAAGAACTGTTCTCTAACTGAACTGCTCACTGTGTGTACGGTTCTATGAGTTAGTTGTTCCCTGAATGAACTGTTCTCTAACTGAACTGCTCACTGTGTGTATGGTTCTATGATTTAGTTGTTCCCTGAATGAACTGGGGCCTCATGTATCAACGTTGCGTACGCACAAAAACCTTGCGTACGCCATTTTCCACGCAGAACTCCGTATGTATCAAAACAGAACTGAACGTGGAAATGTGCGCAGCCCCACGCCAACTCCAGGGCTGGCGTACGCACGTTTCTGTAGTTTTGGTTCCATTGGCGACACTTGGAGGTGATTCTGAGAAACTGTTCATGATGTGAAAATCATTATTGTTCACACCAAACACACATGATTAACAATTATTACATCCACATGGACGCAATTAGATGAGTGGATACAAAAGCATGCGCAAAATAGTGGCAACAATATTTTTATGAGGGGCGGTTCGTTGAAATGAGAAGTTGACCAAGCTAAACTATAATTCCTGAATAGGTCAATGAAAAGAGCGTTCGCCTTACGTCCCAAACCTTATTTTTTCATTCATTCAACCTTTATTTATACAGGCTAGCCTCGTTGAGTCACGGGGACTCATTTACAAGAGGGACCTGTCTCACTCACACCAAACAACCATCCACTCTCACACTCACACCTAGGGTCAATTTAGAGTCACCAATCAGCCTAACAAGCATGTTTTTTGGTCTGTGGGAGGAAACCGGAGTACCCGGAGGAAACCCACGCATGCACGGGGAGAACATGCAAACTCCACCCAGAAAGGCCCCGGACCGGGATTTGAACCGGCAACCTTCTCGCTGAGAGGCAGCAGCTCTACCAGTTGTACCAACGTGCTGCCCAACGTTGTACCGCATGGTACAACGTTTTTTTATTTATTTATTAATTCCAGATTAAAAAACACAAGAAAACTATTGACAAAACAACAAGAAATAAAACAATACATGAAATGAAAGGAAGCAGAAGAAGAAAATAATCTTATCTGCCCCTTCTCAAACTATTTTTTTTCAAACACTCTTTTATTGGATAAAAAAAGAAGAATGTGCTAACCACAGGCATATTAACTCCTTTTTTTTATCCAATAAAAGACAAACGTAAAATTAGTTGTTTGAATCGAGTGTTTGAAAAAAATAATTTAGTTTGAGAAGGGGCAGATAAGATTATTTTCTTCTTCTGCTTCCTTTCATTTCATGTATTGTTTTATTTCTTGTTGTTTTGTAAATAGTTTTCTTGTGTTTTTTTAATCTGGAATGAATAAATAAAATAAAACATTGTACCATGCGGGAATTGAACCCATAAGGTTTGGGACGGAAGGCGAACGCTCTTTCCATTGACCTATTCAGGAATTATAGTTTAGCTCGGTCAACTTCTCGTTTAAAAGTGGGCGGTTTGTTTTGCGCTGAGCGTGCCAAACATAACTTTTTTCCGTGCCTCTACCTCACTCAGAAGTGTCTCCAGTTCACAGTCCGTGAAGTTCCTCTTTTTTCCACGTTTCGACATGATTTGCAATAGAGCAAAGACGACATTCCTCTGGTGCAGGGCATATTTAAATGAATTTGCATATTTATATGGAGGCGTGTCAAAGGCGGAGTCGGCCACTCTCTCATGTGCGCTCAATTCCACGTTGATTGTGATGTACAAAAGCAATGTGCGTGGATTCCGGCGTACGCACAGTTTGATATATCTGGATTTTTTTGTGCATACGCCGTTTTCTGGATTTGACCGTACGTCACGTTTCAGTAAGAAGTCCACGCAAGTCTTTGTACATGAGGCCCCTGTTCTCTAACTGAACTGCTCACTTTGTGAACAGTCCTATTAGTTGTTCCCTGAATGAACTCTTACCTGGTGTCATGTGAAGATGGCAGCTATCGGAACAGTCTGGTGAATTCTCTGATGGCCCAACACACCTGTTTGCAATCCTCGGCACTGAAAACACAACAAGTAAAAACTGTAACAAATATACATGTCACAGTTTATAGACGGGCTTTAATTTAAAATGTTATTTTTTTATTTCTCAAATACATTTTTCAAATTTCATCCAAATCAGTACTATCATTGCTCAGGTGAGCTTATTAAATGTGATGTGACTACAGGACAAGTCTAAACTTGCTTTCTTTGGGCTCAAAAGTGTTCTACCTTCAAACAAGCGATCCTCAAAAAGTTAAAAAACTCACTGCTTTCATACTGTCCCTGAATGTCTCAATCTGTCATCTCGACGGTCTCTGAATTCTAAAGTTCGAGTTCAAGTCAGGTTTATGGACCTTACCAAGCTCCGCCCAGAAACGCCCCCTAAGCTCCAACATGGCTGCACGTCTCCCAAGCGCAGCTTTGGTGTCAATGGAAAACATGGCGTCGACTGACTGCAGGGTATTTCTGAGTCGAATAGTGTATCATTTCTGCCAGATTCCAACAAAATATCAGCCATGACAATGGACAGGGGAACCAACAAGTTCATGTTATTTTTTTTTGGACGTTATCAAGTTGTTTGATCCACGCGATGCCTCCAAACAGCGTGCGCGTCACCGCTAATGCTACCGTCTGATGGGGAAAACATCAGCTCCTCACACGCTCAGGCTCAGCATTATTACAGCTGTGGACAGGATCACTGATGCCTATTGTCCTGCAAGGCTGGGTAAGTCAGGCATTCATGGTTTTGAGGGTTACTTTTGAAATCAGCGATTTCTATTGTTGGCAAAAGTTTGTGTGCCTTGGTCGCAAAGCTAATGCTAACTGTAATCTCCATTCATTCCTTAAGTGGTTGGTTAGCCGTTGCTGCTTTAGCTGCTAAACACGCCGACAGCGACTTTTGTGAGGGCAAACGAGCTCAGCCGTCTGGTGTGTTAGTTAAAATCCAGCCTTCGTGTCACGATTTTGTGCAGTTTTAGGTGAAATCGACAGTAGAGCTCGTTGTGTTAGCTAGCTCATGTGGGGTTAGCAGAGCTGTTTCTTCCCAACTTCCAGGACGTTCAGTGAACTGTGGCTTTCTCTCATCGTGACCGCGTGTTGTTAACTAGCAGGTTTCAAAAGCAGGTCAACCCTTCTCTGCTGGTGAAAGAAATAATTGTTCAGTTTTGTGGTCGTGCACAAGCTTTGATCCAAGCAAGGCATTCAGTTTCACATATAGGGAAACGGTGAATTTTACTTCCACAAATACGGTCAGGGTACCTGACATCTCCTGTACAGATACCCCACTGACGGTGGAGGAGCATTTTTCCAGCCCTGACGCAGAAAAATTCTGCACGTATGCTAGCTAGCAATGTAAGTAGCATGTGGTGCCGGTCTCACAAACGCTACCGTAGCGTTTGTTTTGTGAGACCGGCACGCACGTGGAAGCTGCGCTGTGACGTGTTATGGGTATTAGCCAATGAAACGCGGCCCTGTGGGCGGAGCTTGGTAAGGTCCATTGTCATTTGCATCACATATGGTACATGTGGTGGAACAAAACGGTGTACTCAGGGTCCCAGTTACACCCAAAATAGCAAAATTTTAAAGTATAAACAGAAACAGTATAAGGATCTAAGAGTACTGTACACTGATATTTGCTAAATGAATGCCAAACGGTGCGCTAAAAGATCTAAGATATACTCTAAACAGTACCGTAATAATGTAAAATGATACGTATCAAAAGCAGCCTGAACATGAGTCTGTGGTAAGCAGATGGGTATGAATGAATACAGTAGCATGAGATAAAGCATGAGATTCATGAACCACTTGGATGAAGGACAAAGTCTCAACAAAAAAAGAAACCTTCCAGATGACCTGACTTAACTTTGTTGGATTTTTTTTACCTGGAATATTAAGCATGAACTTTGATGTCTAAACCACTTACTTGATCTAAACCCCTTCTGTATTTCTTTCAACACCTCTCGGTGTGTTCCTGAACACATCACAGTTTGTTCCTGAATGCCTCACAGAGAAAGGTGTCCCAGAACCCATTATGGAACCTGGTGGTCGGACGAGTCTGAGTGTCTACTGATCCTTCTCAAAAAATTAGCATATTATGATAAAGGTAATTATTTCCCATAATGTAATGATAAAAAGAAACTTTCATACATTTTAGATTCATTGCACACCAACTGCAATATTTTAGGTATTTTATTGTTTTAATACAGATTTTGGCATACAGCTCATGAAAACCCAAAATTCCTATCTCAAAAAATTAACATATTGAAAAGGTTCTCTAAACGAGCTATTAACCTAATCATCTGAATCAACGAATTAACTCTAAACACCTGCAAAAGATTCCTGAGGCTTTTAAAAACTCCCAGCCTGGTTCATTACTCAAAACCGCAATCATGGGTAAGACTGCCGACCTGACTGCTGTCCAGAAGGCCATCATTGACACCCTCAAGCAAGAGGGTAAGACACAGAAAGACATTTCTGAACGAATAGGCTGTTCCCAGAGTGCTGTATCAAGGCACCTCAGTGGGAAGTCTGTGGGAAGGGAAAAGTGTGGCAGAAAACGCTGCACAACGAGAAGAGGTGACCGGACCCTGAGGAAGATTGTGGAGAAGGGCCGAATGTTTTAGAGGACTTCATGAGTCCTTCTGCTGAGGATCTGTATGCAGAGGCAGATTTAATCTTCCAGCAGAACCTGACCCCTGCCCATGCCACCAGAAGCACCAAAACCTGGTTTGATGCCCATGTCAAAGTGCTTGACTGGCCAGCCAACTAGCTGGACCTAAACTCCATTGAGAATCTATGGAGTATCCTCAAGAGGGAAATGAGGGGCGCCAGAGCCAACAACAAAAAGCTGACAGCATCAAGGAGATCTGAGCTTCCATAACTCCCAGTTAATGCCACAGGCTGATGGCTTCAATGCCACGTCACATCGAGGCAGTGATTAAGACAAAGAGATTCTCAACCAAGTATTGAATATTTACATATCCTTTTGAAAGTACCATATTTTGATTAATTTGTTGTGATCCTAATTTCTTTCTTTTTTCTGCAAAAACTGAGAAGTGTGGACTAGGGCTGTGCGATATGACGATATATATCGTGGGGACGATAGAAACGTGTCTATCGTGCTACTTTCCTTCTATCGTCTCTATCGTGATAAATAAGAATAAAAAAATAACTGTCGCAAATAAGCTTCATATTGTGGTTTTGCGAGATGACGGCGCGGCTTTATGTTTGACGCACGCGCGGGTTTGCGACACATGCTTTACGTGGTTAAACTCGAGAGCAACAGAGACGCAGGCGCATGAAGCCGGTGTCTCAACCATAGATCTCAACAAGGAGAAAACAGCTGCACAGGCAGCCCAAGAAGAATAACTTTTACCAAAAAGAGGGGGAAGCTCACCTTGTTAGCTTCCATTATTTCGCTCCGCTGAAACTCGGAGACAAAATGGGTCCAGAGGACACGAACCCAGAGTCCAACCGAGTCCGAACTCGGGTCCAGTTAACCAATACAAAACAGACCAGAGACACAACAGAACCGCAATCAAACGCAACGTTTTCTCTTTTCTGTTTCTTGCTTTGTTTACTCAAACTTCAGAGCGGATTTCTTCTTCGTGAGTTTCATTAGCAGCTGTTGTTTTACCGCCACCTGCAGGAAAAATTTGGACCAAAGTAGAAAAGGAGTTGTTTGTTTGTTTGTTTGTTAGTTTATTCATTTTATAAAATGAAATACAACAATTAACGTATTCATAATAGAAAAAAATAATAAAATGAAAGGTAGCAGATGAAGAATAAATCTTATTAAATCTGCTCCTTATTCATCTAATAACAGTTCAAACAATATTTTCTATAATAACAAAATAAGTAAATAACTCAGTCAATTTTCAATTCACATATATCACACATTAAATTAGATTCATTTATATTTTTTTAGCAATTCATTTTTTACCAGTTTCTTAAATACAAGGAATGATTTGGCTTCCTTAACATTTGTCATTAAGTCATTCCATAATCGTACTCCTTGAATTAAGGTAGATCTTAGGTAGATCTAGTTTCTACTTTGGTCCAAATTTCCTTGTTCTTTTTGTTCACATTCTTATAAATGTAACTATCTGTAGTAAAATAATAAAATAAAAAAACTTTGGTCCAAATTTTTGCTGTACACACACACACACACACACACATCGTGTTGTATATATCGTGATATATATCGTTATCGTGATACAAAAAAGTCCATATCGTGATATATGATTTTTTCCATATCGCCCAGCCCTAGTGTGGACTGATGTTTTCACAGTAGTATTCTAATTTTTTTTAAATCCTGTTTTTGTGGGTTTCATGAGCTGGAAGACCAAATTAAGTAAAAATAAACAAATAAATACTTGAAATTGTTTCAATCGTGGGCCCTGAATCTACCACCTATTAAAGATCAACTTTTTGAATGGAATTGTGGAAGTTAAAATAACTTTCCCATGATATTCTAATTTTTTGGAAAGGGTCTGTATATTTAAAAAGCTGTCAAGAAGTTGTGTTCTACTTACATGGCTTGTCATGTAAAAATAAAGCGCTGTATGTAGCAGGTTTGAGAGTCCGCTGTGCGGCCAGCTGGGAGCAGCGCGGACCTGAGTGAGCAACTGACACGCAGCAGGTGTCATCATTTTAAGATTGTTAAAATTAGGCCACAGGAAAAATGCAGCCCTGTGGTATATTTGTCACCCTCCAGTTCTCTCTGTGCATGGTAAAACGGTTCTAAAAAGGCGACTAAAAAGTCCAACAAGTCGGGAGAGACGTCCATGCACGCCTGCTCCTTGCAAGTGTCTTCTCACAGCTTGTTGTAATGTCTTGCACTGACTTGAGACAGTGCTGAGTCTTATCTCGCCCATCTGAGTAGTCTTTGAGAGCTGTGCAGACAGACCAGACTGTTTTTGCGCAAGAGCCTTGGCAGCCGTGATGGTCTCACCTATTTCTTTTTTTTTGTTTTTCCTTTATAGATGGCCTCCCTT
This sequence comes from Garcialebias charrua, assembly GCA_038048925.1. Lineage (NCBI taxonomy): Eukaryota > Metazoa > Chordata > Actinopteri > Cyprinodontiformes > Rivulidae > Garcialebias > Garcialebias charrua. The sequence continues at coordinate 235 of JBBPBX010018189.1, read as the reverse complement.
ATCACCTCACAGCCATCCTCTTCACACCAATATGATTATTTTTTATTATTAAAAAAATTCTCCTTCCCATAGAAAGAAAGGAAGACAGATAGAAAGACTACAAAACAAATATCCACAAAAAGAGCACAAGGCAAACACACCCAACCGCTGTCTGCAATCCTGCAAAGTACATGACAGAACACAGCAACAAAACACATATGCATAAAAGACACACAATATCCATGACTTTGCAGTA
>JBBPBX010018188.1:31851-45909 GCA_038048925.1 Garcialebias charrua | reverse complement strand
ACTTGTTCCTGGGTACAGATGAACCGTACGCGCCCTGGAGGTCCCCAACCCAGGCAGTAAGCACTTGTTCCTGGGTACAGATGAACCGTACGCGCCCTGGAGGTCCCCAACCCAGGCAGTAAGCACTTGTTCCTGGGTACAGATGAACCGTACGCGCCCTGGAGGTCCCCAACCCAGGCAGTAAGCACTTGTTCCTGGGTACAGATGAACCGTACGCGCCCTGGAGGTCCCCAACCCAGGCAGTAAGCACTTGTTCCTGGGTACAGATGAACCGTACGCGCCCTGGAGGTCCCCAACCCAGGCAGTAAGCACTTGTTCCTGGGTACAGATGAACCGTACGCGCCCTGGAGGTCCCCAACCCAGGCAGTAACATCCGTCCTAAAGGACAGGCATCCCTCAGCTACCGTCTGCAGGGAATGCAGAAGGCACATGCTAAGAGGAAAAAATGCCAAATGCAAGAAACACCAACATGATGTTTCCACTAGGCATATATATGTATACACCAACTAGAGACAGCTTAAGCGTGCTCCATCAGTGTGAAAGCTTAACATCCCCTTTTTCTCAATGGGACATCCAGAGAAAACAGGAGGAAAAAATGGACCCACCATGTCACAAGAAATTGGGTGATCGATGTAGAGGTAGAAACCCAAGCCAAGCACTGGGTAACCTCACAAGTCCTTTTTACTTTGTTCTTTGTTTTGGGACAAAGCAACCAAAGCCTTAGGCTCTCAGCCAGATCCCTTCAGAGGCCAGGCTGAAAGTTGCCACAACTCTGGACGTGGGTGTAGAAGCTGCCCATGTGCCTGAGTCAGTAGGTCCCTGTGAGAAGGCAATTGCCATGGTATCCCAGATAGCATTGAAATCAGCTCTGGGAACCACGTCTTCTGTGGCCACCTTGGAGCTATGAGGATTAAGGAGAGAGCTCCCTGACGTACCCGTTCCAATGTTGCCCCGATCAGAGGGACAGGTGGAAAGGCATAGTAGAGCACACCTGCAAGCCAATCATGTGCCAGAGCATCCATACCCAATGGAGCTTCTGCTTCCCTCAAGGAAAAGTAGAGGTCACAGTGTGAGCTAGCCCTGCAGGCAAACAGGTCCACAGAGGCTTTCCCAAATCGTGACCAGACCTGCTCCACAATTTGTGGATTAAGGTTCCATTCCGACGCCAAAAGGGGTCCTCTTGACAGGGAGTCCGCCCCATAATTTAGTTCACCAGGGACATGAGTCGCCCTAAGTGACAAGATTCTTGGAGCACACCATGTGAGCATCCTCTGTACCAATCCTAGGAGGGCCCGATACCTTGCCCCTCCCTCTTTGTTGATGAAGGACACTGTGGTCCTGTTACCTGATTTCACCAGGATGTGTTGTCCAGCAATCAGACCTTTATTGAAGAAATATTTTAGAGACAGGAATATGGCAAATAATTCCAGGAAGTTGATATGCAATCTTGATTCCTGTTCGTTCCAAAGGCCGCAGGCGTTGTGATTTCTACAGATCGCCCCCCCCATCCAGTTTTTGAGGTGTCTGTTGTGATGACCACACAAGATGACACCCTTCCCAATGAGACTCCTTCCGTGAAAACGGACAAGTCTCCAGGACTCCAGGGCCTCCAGGCACTCTGGGTCTATCCTAACCTTCTCTGCCTGATTAGGCAAGTCAGGTTGTATTTGTTGGTTTAGCCATACTTGTATGGGCCGCATTTTCTGTAATGCGTGTGGCACACAGGGAATGGCTGTCGCCAAGAGGCCTAAGAGGTGTTGGCAGGTTTTCACAGGGACCCGTTGGTCCAGTTTAAATTTTTCCAGGCAACGGCGAATGGAGGAAACTCGTTCCTTCGAGAGCCATGCTCTGTACTGAACGGTGTTGATCTGTACTCCCAAAAATACGGTAACCCGTAATGGAGTCAAATCGCTTTTTTGTAGGTTTATGACGAACCCAAGAGACTCCAGGTGAAGAATCACACTATAGGAGTGTGACTTGGCCTGCTTTCTGCTTTCAGCCAGAATCAGCAGGTCATCCAGGTAATTCATGACCCTGAGTCCTTGATTCCTAAGAGGGGTCAGGGCTGCATCCAGACATTTGGTAAATGTGAGCGGAGCAGTCTTTAAACCAAAAGGTAAAGCTTTGAATTCTTAAGCGTTACCTTCGAAGGCAAAGCGGAGTAACTTCCTGTGTTTCTTCCATACACCTATGGAAATAGGCATCTTTTAAATCCATTGTACATGGATAGTCTCCAGGTCTCACAGACTGGAGAACTTGCCGTAGTGTAAGCATCTTGAACTTAAATGTTTTAATCCTCTTGTTGAGGGTCCTGCGATCCAGAACTGGTCTCAGGGAATGATCCTTTTTGGGCACCAGGAAGTATTTGCTGTAGTGGCCAGAGCGTAGCTTGCGTCCTGGGACCAGGCTAATCACTCCCTTTTGCAGCATTGTTGAGACTTCCTCCCTCAGTACGTGTGCACGTTTAGGGTTAATTTTAGATTGCAGCACCCCTATGAAGCGGGACGGTCTCTTTTAGAACTGCAACTTGAGTTCATGACGTATCATTGTCATGACCCACTCATTTGGTAAACACGCCTTCCAAGCCTACGCATGGGCGCTGAGCCTGGAGGGCATGTTGAATTGCTGCTCGTCGTGTTTTAGCGCCAGAATGTGACCTTTGACTCCTCTTGCACTCCTTTGAGCAGGCTGGTCGGCTCAACAGAAGATATCGCAAGATCTGGCCATCCTTGGCAGAACTTGTGTATCTTGCTATGGTTCGTAGTTTGACCATATGGGTTGTTTATAAAAATGGGCCTCTAGTCAAGAACCAGGGCAGTCTGTACTTTGGTGCTTTTATTTTTGTACATGTCTGAAACTGTTTTTTTCTGTTTACACATGCAAAGTTCGAGTCATGTTTGGTGTGTGCACACATGCCAGTCACTCCTCGTAGTCTTTTACAAGGGGAAACTGGACTCAAGGAGTCAGGTTCCCATACTACGTGGGCGGGCAAACCTGTAAAATTGTCAGATCGTCCTGTTACATCAGGTTCGAGTCTGTTTTCCACATTGGGTCACTGAAGAGGTCCTTGGGCGGTACTGGAAGGCTTCGCCGCCACCAGCGGGTCTCTTCCGTGGTGGGCCATGCGTGTCTTCCTTTGGAGGTGCAAAGCTTTTCCTTGGCAACCCCTCGCGGAGACTCCTCAGTTGCCGCTGAGGACTCGACACCTGAAGTGTCCAACTAAGACGCCGAATATGGTCACAAAGGGGAAACTGTTGATTCCTCCCAGAACCTGGCGCAAATCTTACCGGAACTGAACCTGGCGCAAATCTTACCGGAACTGGACCTGTCGGTACTTGCCCTGTTCGACCTATGCCACACAACGGCAGATGCCTTGCAGGTCACGTGGCCAGACCCCACGCCTCGCCAACAGGCTACGAGGCTAGCGGGGAGCTACTTCTATGCGAAACAATCGACAACGTCGCAGAAATTACCAATTTTCCCGGACTTTCTCATGGAGCTCAAACGCTCTTGGGTGGAACCCGGAGCCTCCATCATGCTGCCATTATCCCGACTCCTTGAAATCGCGGGAATGGAGACAGCAGGCCTCGCCAACGTACCCCCGATAGAGGAGACTCTGGCGGCTCACGTGGCCCCTACAGTCACGGGGACGAAACCTACGCTACCCAGCAGGGCCTGCCGCGCTTCAGAGAAACAACTCGAGAAGTGCTGCAAGGCTCAGGGCCTCGTAGCTTGTGTAATGAATGCATTGACCATGGTGCAAGCATACCTGGCGGAAAAACTCCAACATATCCAGGTAACAAAAAACGAGCAGGACTCGACGGAAGCCATGGAGGAGGCCCGTCATGCCTCGGACCTCGTGCTCCGCATGATGGGGACAATAGCCATTTCCCAAGGCAAGGTAATGGGGGAAATAGTTGTTGCCCAGCGCCATCTTTGGCTAACTCTGTCGGACCTCCCGGAAAACCAGAGGTCCACTTTCCTCCAGCACCCCATCAAGCCGACGGGACTCTTCGGGGGAGCATTGGAACGCGTCCAGGCCAGGTTGGAACAAAGACACACACAGGTGGAAGCCCTAATGGCTAGCAAGAGGTTGTGACGCAGTTAGCGCCGTTGTGCGAAAAGCTGCGGAAAGAAGAAAACTTCGAAGGTGAGTAGAAAAAAGCTAGACCAGCTTATGCCAGCCCAGCAATACGCAGGAAAATTTCTCTGTACACTCAGTGTAGGGAGCAAGCTCACCTCAGTCGAGCGATGCGACAACAGAGAAGTCCCATGAAGTTTAGGTTTAAGCGAGGTGAAGGGCAAAAAGAGAAAGATGGAGGTGTGCAGGCCGCTTAAGTACCCAGAGGGCGGGGCCTCTGGCATGGCGGTGACACCCCTAGCCGTAAAGGCGTGAGTATATTCCTTCAGGTAATCGTGTGGGGGCGCAATTCCCACAGCAAGTATGTTGCACCGAGAGACCAACTTAAAGGGAACCCCCTGACATTTTTAATTAAGCTTTGACTGCTTATATAATTATTCATATGGATGTGTTAAAAAGTTAGTTTCAGTTTAGTTAGTTAAAGTTCTAAAAAAGCTAAGTCTGGTCCTCTGGAGATTCAAAAAACAAAACAAAACAAAGCAAAAAAATTGTATTTTTGCTTTTTTTTTTGCTTTGTTTTGTTTTGTTTTTTGAATGACTTAGCTTTTTTAGATTTATCTACCTGGATTATTGAGCATGCATCAGGGTATTAGTTAAAGTTAGTTTTACATTGGACATTTGAGCTCCTTGGCTTTAGTTGTGTGTTCCTCTCATTTGAGTTTGGCTGCACCAAAATCAGATTGTCTGCATCGGATCGAAGGCGAGGAACAAACCGCTGAAGTCATGGAGCTCGAATGTCCCTCGTCCAAAGTAAAACTAACTTCACCGCAGTGACGTGTCATTGAATACAATGGGCAGAAGATCGGAGCTGAGGGGATGTTTGTCCTTTCATGTCCATCAAACCCTGCTTCTGCCTGCATTCTGCATTTTTCAGACACAGACCCTGCTCTGACATGTCTGCTTTAGGATCTCACCTGTTTGTGTTGTCGGCCGCATGCGTCCGCTGAGTGCAGCGGCTGAATGAATGTCTATGTGGGCGATGGATCGCTGCCTGGCTGTATATTCCCATCTGATATTTATTTTACCTCTTTCAAGGCCGGTCAGTTTGTGGTGAAATGGCCACGTGCTGAAGGTATGGCAAGGAATGTGTCATAATATTGGATTTTCTGACAAGCCGCAAAGCCATATAATTTGATTTTATGGCAAGCTATGTGGCCATATAATTGGATCGCGGCTGAGCAGCTGATGCAATCAAAACCCCGACCTGGCCCGCCCATTCAGCACATTATCATGGCTAGGCCCACTCCGAATTCCGGCCGGGCTTCGGGTCCGGGTTAAAAATGGCACCACTTTGAGATTTTTATTAATGAAAAGTGCGGTATAAATTGAATTCATTATTATTATTATTATTATTATTATTATTATTATTATTATTATTATTATTATTATTATTATTATTATTAGCTCTAATTGGAGTCAGAAGGTCCCAATTACGCTAAAAAACAATTTTTCATCTTTCTATGATAAGCAGTTCTCTAAAAAAAAGTCCTCATATGAGAATTCTGGGTCTCAGGGTGTAAACTAATATATTAAAATCTAAACACACAAGCAAACCAAACTCTCTTTTTTTTTTCTAAAATCAGAGTATTTTTTTCTTCCAGACTATTAAACAGCAAGGACACAGTTTTATTAAAACCCCATGAATTCCATATCCAGTATAATCACATAACAACTGGAATCTTGCTCATGTGGAAGTTCACAAAAGAAACTAACATGGGAAATGTGAAAAACACATTTGAACATCATGTTTGCCATGTGGCAGTGGAACATAGAGTAATAATCTGTGAAACCCATGGAATTATACTCAAACATGTGTGAATAGACAAAAGAAAACTTATTTCATAAAATGATGCAACTCGTGTTAAATCCATTCAGCATCCTTAGAAGTTTGTAGCTCCAAGTGAAATATTTAATATCCAATAAAAAAAGTGGAGATTGTATTAACATTTAGGTAAAAGAGCAAAATGGGTTTAGAACTGGTGAACATATATTCAGCAACAACAACTGAAAGTTTGTGTTAACATGATTTTACAACATGTTCCTGTCTTTTGCTGTGAAAATGAAAACCAGGAGGATTAATAAACCTGGATCATTTGGTTTATTCAATCCAGACTTCCCTCATTTCAGCAGGCGTCCTACTGTGCACGTGTTTGTGTTTTTGAGGTAACATAAGAAGCATTAGAAAAGTGGTATGCATACAATTGCATAACTGATTATTATTATTATAACATGTTGTTTAACATTATGGCCCAAACGGTATAATTTTGCGGATGAGTACAATTAAATCCAAATAGTTAGAATTGATAACCAAATTATTATTATTTTTACAGCTTGACAATTTGTAATGAAACTAAGTTAATGAAAAATAAATACCGTAGTTTATATTTAACCATCTGTTGTTTTTTAATGTCATGCATTAAATATTTTTAATGCAGATATATGATGCGTAAATATAATCGTGGAAGTTACCAGTTGAACTTTTCTCTTTAACAAGGTTGCACAGCCACAATAATCATAATTACCTGTGTTGGAAGCACTAGTTTGAAAATGAGCAGAAATGCTTAGTTGCCGTGACCAATTAAAGTCCAGAAGTTTGAAATTAAAATTAAATAACCCATCCCTAATGGGATTACAGTTGGTGCCACATGCACATTTGTTAATTCACACAGCAGAGAACTACAAAAGTTAATCATATTTACACATCTGTATGTTGAATCAGCATATTCTAATATGTTTTCAATTCACTTCTTGAATATTTATTTCATTTTAAGTTGCATAGACAAATATTTCTAATTTCATACTATGATGTAAATTAAAGGTCTGGCACTTTTTCAAGTCAGTGGGATAATATCTATATTTATTGTGGTGTTTCTGTGTTTTGCAGTAAATCATGGTACTGCTATCCCAACTCTTGTCTGCTCTTTTTCTCCTTCACCACCTGTCGTCTTCACTCACATCACAGCGGTCCACAGTATGAGTATGTAAGCTATTCTCCTCCAGTTTCCCCAAAACTATAAAACAGGGGAGGCACAAAATCAATGAAATGCAATCAACAGCCCAACGTGTTGCTGCGAAACTTATATTTTTATTTTTATTATATCTCTCTTTTCTGGGATCCAGCCTGAATGGCAGAGAGAAGCTCATCCATAGAACAAACAGGTTCAATCAGAAGCTGATTCAGGGTCAAATGTGCCACCACTCTGTCAAAATGAGTATATTCATTGTGTGTCAAAAGGGCAGGGACCAGCATGCTAAATGTTAAAAAGTTGAAACCAACTACCGTACTTTCCGCCGTACACGTCGCATCACCGTGTAAGTCGCATCAGTCTAAAAATGTCCAATAAAGTGGAAAAAACAAAATACATGTCTTTGCTGTATACTTTTCATTTATTATGAGTCACTGCTGATACGTCACATTTGTAATACATCACCGCTGACCACATGAAAATGTGGGTCGAACCTGGAAATGTGAGCCAGTGTTGTGCCAAAAATCTATTATCTGCCAAATAGTGGTCTTGAGAGCATGCATGGGAGGACTTCAACAAGAATTTAACAAGATCACCACCTGAAAACAATTATTTGTTTGCTTTAAATTATAACAAAGGTATGTCTCAATTTAACGTATCTTTTAATAAATGCACTTTGACGGGCCTTGGCCCTCTTAATGCCAGCAACCAGATATATCCTAGTCCTTCTCAGCTCCTTTGAGTTTCCAGACCTGAAGGCCGTGTTCCTGGCTGCCAGCAGGGTGCGAACCTCTGCATTCAGCCAAGGTTTTGTGTTGTGGTAGCTTTTAACATATCTTGTGGTGGAGACGTTGTCAGTACATGTACTAATGTACCCCAGGACTGAGGATGTGTATTGGTCAAGATCAAGCGATCCTCCATTTTCAGCAGCTTCTTTGAAAACCTACCAGTTGGTTCTTTCAAAACAATCTCTCAGTTTGGGGCCACTGTCATGGATCCAACATGTAACTTTATTTTGTACTGGTCTGGAGCGTCTAGATACAGTATATGTATTAACCTTGGAGATAACTTGGAAAATTGGCAACTTTCATTTTGGTGTATGGTTGCATCTAGGTGTAAAAAGGGCCACTAAATTAAAGAGGGGCTAAACTCAAAATTAACTTTTTTTAGCTGATAAACTCCCTAGAATGTGTCTAGAATGTTGTATAGCACTATGTCTGTGTTAATCTTCATATATTTGTGCGTATTAGTTTAAATCGGCAATATTTGGTCTAAAAACGTGTTTACGGTAGCCCTATGGGTTGAACAGAGGAATTGCACCTTGATTTTCTCATTGGTCTAGGGTTCTCCCTGTGACGTGTTTTCTCACTCTGTCGTCACGAAAGTGGTTCAAGCAAAGCCAATCCCCTGCAGAGATAGAAGGTCCTCGCTGCAGTTCATACCTTATATGGAAGTGGTGCCGGAAAAGTACTGCAACACCGCATATTATAGCTTTTGGAATGGCACTAGTTATTTGTATATTTTAACTTATTTACTTTAGGAATACTTTTCACATCATCAAAACTATTTGGTTGTATTTGTTTTCTTATGGTGCGATGGACGAGTAAAGCATGTATGCTAAATTGGGGCAGTGGTGGAAGTGCAGGTTTGGGATCCAAGAGACCCAGGTTCGAGCCCCGGTCACGGAATACCTTATGGTATTATTTTTCTTTTTTTAGGCCTTTTGTTTTGGATAGATCGGGTGAGAATAGATAAATACATCTACATAATTATTCTTTGTTGTTGCTTGCTGTAAGTTGTTTGCTAGAGTTTTAGTTTGTTGCTAGAGGGGGCGTGAACGCAGCACACCCACCCACCTCCTCCCCTCCTTGTCTCTCGACACACCCATTTTCATGAGGAGTTTGAATCTGGTCTGGGGGCGGAGCTACCGTTTTACAGTGGGTTGAGTGCCTCTTTAAAAAAAATGGGTGGCCAAGTCATACTCCATGAGGTCCATCGCTATAAATACTGTATATATGTACCCCATCACTATGCTTTTTGGGATATTTTATTGCCTCATATGATCGGGATGACCCTTGGGGTGGCCAATTATCAATCTACGGTGGTCACCACTGCCTCCCCCCCACCCCCACCCTTGACTCCATCTTTGCATATCTTGCACCAAAACAGTTTGACTTATTTGCCTTTTCTGATCAAGTTCAGTTCAGAAAAACCCTTGTATCAAAAATGACAAACATTCACTATTGAAATTTCTCAGCAACTGGATATTGGCAGACTGTGCATGTATTTACGTGTGGTGTGTGAAACATTTGTAATAAAAATATGCAGACAATTTCCACAGAAATGAACCAGTGGAGGCAGAAAATCAGTGGAACAAACCTCTACAGTTGTGTCAACTGATATTTTAAACTCTGACCATTTGTCAGTGAAAGCTTGTGCATGTCATCTCTGTCACTAACTGGTAGTTTTGTCCTGCACATATTAAAACAGCTATAATGGTTTTCTCAACATTTTGCATTAAATTATTAAATTATGGTGAATTGTAAAAAAGAAAGAACTGATGTGCCCGAGCACAATGCCTTGACAAGTGTGTGTGTATTCCTTTTTTTGAATAGTTATCTAGAACAGGGGCTTCACACTCTGTTAACATCTTTTAAACACATTCTAACCAAAGGGACTTTCTTCTCTAGATTAATTTTTCTTCACAAAAGTTATTGTAACACATAACAGTGGATTTATAAAATTATTTTCCTAGACCAATTATTTTTTATTATAAGCTGGTGTAATTTATTAGTGTATTTCTATATTTAAATACAATTTCTATTAGCTTGTCTATGTCCGAGGTTTAATTTCCTTTTTTTCTGCCAGGATTTAACACTTCATTTGTTCTACTTCTTTCTTTCTTCTCATTTTCCATTCGCCTATCAAACACCAGTCTGTTCATTCTTCAATCTAGCCCATCATTTCTATATTTTAGGGTTATTATTCATACTTTCTCCCACTTTCTTACAGGTTTTTTTGGCTGCCATCTATCTTTTTCTTATGATATTCTCTACCTCACCTCATCACTGCTCTTCTCGTCTTATCAAACGTACAGTCTCCCACCCTCTTCACTAGAGCTTCTTTTGTCTACTTCAAGTTCAAGACCCTTTATATCTCAACACTGTCAGTCTTTTTTTTCTGCAGCCTTTTGGTTTATTTCAATTTTAAAAAACGAGCAGCTAAGAGAGCTAGAGCCAAAAAAGGCCAGCAGAGAAATGATTAAGTCAATTCAAAGTTGCTGAATCTCGTTTCACTCATTTAAAGACAAATTATTTTACAGGGCTCAAACTTTGTTTACAAAAATATTTATAAACATAAAGTGTGGATAATAAATTCTGAATGCTTTTAGTTTCCCCATTAGAATTTAATTATCATTAATAAAAACTGAGAGACTTCAAAGAGTAGAAGAGGCTTCTGGCGAGGCCCAGAACAAACTAAAACATTTGGGATGGATGGATGGATGGATGGATGGATGGATGGATGGATGGATGGATTTTTTCTAAACTTTGTGTGGAACATATTCTTCTCGATAGGAAATTTAATATTTTTCAAAGCAAAACAATATTTGTCCAAAAGTTTTGTGTCCTTAAATGATGTTGTGTGATATGGCAGCTGTCTTATCTAAAGTAGAATGAAAACAATATTATGTGCACACTGAAAAACACAAGAAATAGAAAAATAACATTGGTTGCTAATAAAAGTACAAATGACTAAATGGCAAATTTTACAGGGGAGCTCCAAGATTATTTTAAATAATGACTAGGGTTGGTAAATTCAATTCAATTCGAAATACTTTAATATCATACTTTCCGCCCTTTAAGTCACTCCGCCCTATATGTCGCATTAGTCCAATTATTTCCAATAAACAGGAGCGTGCACGGTAGGACTTTAACAAGATTACCACTTCAAAACAATTATTTGTTTGCTGAAAATTATAGCAAAGATGTGTCTGAGCTGAACTTTTCCTTAATAAATGCACGTACCGGTCAAATCAGCTGAATTAAAAAACAGTTTTGCTACGTCGGTGTTGCGAAGCGTGCACGTGCAGTGAGCAGATACGCTTCATTTCTTTAAAAATTTAACAAGATATGCACCTTAAAAAATATATATGTTTACTGACATTATAGCAAAAGTGTTTCTGAGCTTAACTTTTCCTTAATAAATGCACGATCAGCTGGATTTAAAAATTTGTTTCGCTACGTGCACCCACATGGGTGGGAACGCTGCATTTCTTTCAAATTTAACTAGATAAACAGCTGAAAAAAAGATTTGATTGCTGCCATTATAGTAAAGGTGTATCTGAGCTGAACTTTACCTTAATAAATGCTCGTAATGGTCAAATCAGCTGGATTTAAATTGTTTCACTTTGACGGTCTTCCAAACGTGTGCGCGCGCTGCGAAAATAAATTATAAATAAATCAAATTTTAGCTCAAACATCTCCTAAAGCTAACTCATTGTAAATGTCCATCCAGTGATTACTTTCTGAAAGTTTCATCAAAATCTGTCTTGTTGTTCATGATCTATTTTGCTGACAGTGAAACACTGAGCTAACAGTAGTTCAGAGCTCCAGAGAGCAGGAGGCCGTGCTGCAGAGTGAGTCCGAGCAGATGAGTCTGCTGTCGGACACATGAGCTGGGAACGGTCGGTGGACCCTAGCAGCCGAAAGTGGTACTGCTCCATTTTTTTTGTCAGAATGAATGGAAACGGTCATATCTTAGCCAAAAATTGGTCTAAAAATATAGAAAAAAATTCATAAATATGTTGCTTCGCCCCATAAGTCGCAGGACATGAAAATTAGTAAAAATAACATGTGACTTGTAGGACGGATTTGGGGCTGCAGTTGAGGTATTATTTACCACCTTATTGTTATGGTTACGCGACATAACAAATGTCCAAAAGTAAAAAAGGTTTCAGTAAAAATCCTTCCAGTGGCACAGCAGCCGATACCAAAGGAAGTGAACATCCATAAAAAGTAATTTACATCCAGAAAAGTGATGAGCAGAATGAATGGAAGAGAGCTACTCCAACATGCAGCCATCTTGAGCGGCATAATCCTGGAACTAAAGAAACTAGCAGCTGGACCATTTGAGATGAAACATGAATGTCAAGCTGAATAAAAATCAACCGTATATTTCACTGTATAAGTCACAGCTTTTTACATAAAATAACATGCCCTGCGAGTTATACAGCGAAGCAATTTTTTAGCTTTTGTCCATACAGTATTTGTAACCCAGCATTTGGCTGAGGTTTGTTGATTTAATTCATTCTGACATGGACAATATAGAACACTACCATTTGCAGCAACTAGTGTGTGCTCAAGTAATATGGCAAGCCAATATTCATATTACAGGTAGTCCCCGATTTACGAGCGCTCTGATCTGCGAGGTTCCAGACTTACGAGCTGCGAATTTTTGGAAAAAACGAAAAAAATACTGAGTTTTCATGTGTTTTTTCACTACAGTTAGTTAGTTAAGCATATAAACACACGTTTCCGATCATTTTTATGCACTCAAAAGTAGTTTTTAGATGAAAATAGAGTGTTTTTAGTCGCGCTAGCGAAAACCGTTCCAATTTACGAGCGGATTTCCGGATTTACGAGAGAAATGGCGGCCGTTCCAAATTACGAGATTTCCGGTTTACGAGCGCCTCGTTGTAACGGATCTCGCTCGTAAATCGGGGACTACCTGTAATAGGTAAAAGTGGCTATTAATGAAACAGTTGGCTTGCCATACCAAGCCACCTTCGTCTCGCTCCTGAACTCCTGGAGCAAAAACAAATCAGCTGCATTTTGCTGCGCCACCCAGGCAAAATGTAGCTGATTTGACCATCAAAATGCATTTATTAAGAAAAAGTTAAACTGAGACACACCTTTGCCAGCGGATTCGGATGTTGTCAGTCCATACAATGGGCGCTATCAACTATTATTATCCCCAAATATAGCGGCAAAACTGTCACAATCCACCTCCTAGCATGTTTAAAAGAACGTTATCAGCGTTATAATCGCTGTGAGTAGGCAGCGTGTTTCCGTAAACCCGTAAGTGTTGTGTTTTTGTTTTTTTCAGCTTCTGTAACCATTTTCCTAAACCTAACCTTAAACCTGACCCAGAGGACCAACCCTAAACCTAACCCCCTTACCCTTGTGCCTAAACCTAACCAAGACCCTAAACTTAACCCAAGACCCTGTACTCTAAACCTAACCATGTAGCTAAAGACGGAGCCTGCTGTCAGCGATTGTAATGGTGACAACGTACCTTTAAACCTCCTAGGAGGTACAGGAGGGCAATCTGAACGCTACGAATGGGGATGATAATGGGCAATCTGACCGCTATGTATGGTTGATATCATCCGAAGCGGGTGCCTTTGCTATAATTTCGAGCAAAGTAGGTAGTCCTCGAGTTACGACGGAGATCCGTTCCTACACCACATTGTAACTCAAATTTCGACGTAACTCAAAACATATGTCTAAACTGCACCTTATACATACAGTACTGTATTTTACCAAGCACTTAGCCTATCCTAACACAGTACCCTACATAATTATAAAAAAAAAAACATACATTTGAGAGCCATAATGAAGGAAAAAAGTTCATTTACTGGGATACTGTGGTGAAGCCATTTCCTTCGTTCCTCCCTCCCTCCTCCGGATTCTACATTTGTTTACGTCGTAAAACCGCCATCCATAAAACAGCTACTTTTCCACAGCTGCTGCGTGTCCAGCTTGGTCCAACAAGTTTTGTTTTGATTTTTGAATGTCTAGAGGACCAGACTTTGTAGGGATGGCCAGACTTAGCTTTTTTAGAGAGTAAAGCCAGCTGTAGTCTCCGCAGCTAGCAAAATGGGAAACCGGAAACTGCGTAAATCGGCTTAAAAAAAAAATAAAAAAAAAAAATATATAAAAATAAAATATA
>JBBPBX010018188.1:10129-22923 GCA_038048925.1 Garcialebias charrua | reverse complement strand
TGCGGTTCGCAGGGGTCGTGGCGGCCCTGGTGGGTGTGGGCTGTTGGTTCTGCTTTGGCGGCCCTCGGGGCCGTGTCCCTCTCTGGTCTTGGCTCAATGGCCTGGCGGTCGGAGAGGTGTTTCCACTACCTCGCTCCTTGGGTGGACCTTGGCGAACTGGGGGGGGGTACGCAGGGTCAGCGGGGGAGCTGACTCGCTGTGGGAGCATTGTTCCTGCAGATATTTTCTCCCCATCCCTCACCACGCACCTCCGCCCTCTTCATCTTAAATTAATACATGTAGGGAATTTGAGTCTCGGGTGTGCTGCAATGGTTCTACATCTCTGTTGTACAGAGCACCTGGGACTCAATTTTATATACACTTTAGACATTCATTCATAAACATCTTCATAAAAGTCACATATAGGGAAGGAGTGAGCACATGGTTATGGGTGGCGGGATGACATCACTCTCGCCCCCATTCCTGTGCTCACTCAACATTATGCATTTAGACAATAAGGGCCTGGGTTAGAGTTGGAGTGGAGGGGAAACTGGTATAATGCCAGCCTTTGCTCCTTCTCTTTCCCTTTTAATTACACTTTAGAACAACACTCACCAACAGTACATTTGGGGACGGGGGTGTGTGTGTCGGGGTCTTGATTTGTTAATTTCGATTTTATTTATTTATGTATTTATTTATATATATATATTTATTTATTTTTCTCTTACCCCCCCCTGGTTGCCTGGCGGACATTCTGGGGATGGGCTGTCAGGGGTTGTGCTGGGGTGTGGGGGGGTTCGGGGCCTGCGGGTTCGCCGTGGGCGGGGCTGGCAGTGCGCTCCCCCTGGGGCTGCTTGGACTCGGGTGTCCTGTCCTGTCGGCAGGGCGCGGGATGGGCCGGATCTTGGATATCTGCTACTCTCCACCCCAGAATGAATGGGCCTACCTCCTGGGTTTGGATGTGGGCTGCCCCACGCAGGGAGCAGGTACATGTCTTGGACCTAGGGGGTATAGAGTGTGCATCGGGATTATGAATGGAACATGTCGTTATTGTTTGTCTTTGTGTGACTGAGGGTGAGGATGAGGGTGGGTCTGAATGAGTATATCTGTGTATGAATGTTTAAGTGTCAGGCTGGGTTTTGGACTGCCCCCTCTCTGATACTTCCGAGGCTACTTAGTGTCGCGCTCCTGCCACGTGGCCCCCCCTGGTAGGTGTTCCCTTGCCTGCGGGCGTGCTTGGGGCCCTCACTATCTGGGGTTGGGCGCTTGGGCGTTTGTCGGCTCGGCCTGGTGGCTGCCTGGTGGGGCTCGTGCCCTCTGGTCCGGTCGGGTCTGGGCCCGAGGGGTGGGCGTCCCCGGTGCCCGAGCCTCGGTGACCGGCCCTGGGGCTACGTCGGCGCAGCGGGCTCCGGCGGGGGCCTGTGAATTTGTCGCGGGCGACACCGGGGGGTCATTGTATGTGGTCGCTGGTAGGGGTTCGTCCAGTTCTTCCCCTTGGTAGGATCTGGGGAGTGGGCTAGTGGCTCGTCCTGTTCGGGCAGTCCTGGGGACTCTGGGCTCGGGGTCCTTCCTGGGGTCTTGGGCTTTGATCGCTCCTTCGTCTGCCTCGGGCTTTGGGGGGACAGGATCTCTGATGCTTCACAATCGCTACTAAATGTTCTATTGGAGGAACCTTATATGTATGTATACTACTGTATATATATATCTGTAGATATGTAGATGGGTATATATATAAATGAATATAAAAGTATATGTATGTATACTACTGTATATATATATATATATATATAGATTTATTGGACTCATTTAATTTAACTCAACACGTGAACTCTTCCACACAGCAGCGTGGACATTTGTTGGACCTTGTTTTAACATGTGATGTGACCGTTTCAAACCTTGAAATAGGAGACAATGTATTCTCAGATCATAGGCCAGTGAATTTTCAGTTCACCATCCCCCATGTAAATCCTAAAACATGCATTCCTGCACGTAAAGGCAGGAATGTTAACCATTTAACTGCCGCACGTTTCACTGAGGTTTACAACAATGACATGTTAATTCAGCCCCCGGGGTTCCTCTCCAGCACTGAGGAGCTGACAAACCAGTTTGACTCTGTTTGTTTAAAGACTTTGGATAAAGTAGCGCCTATCAAAACGAGAAGACCAAAACTCAGGGCCGAACCGTGGCTGAATGACACGACCAGAGCTGCGAGGCAGCAATGCCGAAAGGTGGAGAGGAAGTGGAAAAAAGACAGTCTGCAGGTCTCTTTTGAGATGGTAAAAGAGAGCTGGCGCCGATATCAGAAAGCAGTGATAACTGCTAAATCACAATACTTCGCTGATATCATTGCTGCAAATTCTCGTAACCCTCGAGTTCTGTTCTCCACCCTAAACTCTGTTCTCCACCTCACTGAACAATCACCCATGGAAGCCTCGACTGAGCTGTGCGAGAACTTCCAACATTTCTTTTTAGATAAAATCGCAACCACCAGGGCTCTCATTTCTCCTCCATCTCACGATCCATCCATCCCACCTCAATCTGTTGCTGTGTTTGACCATTTTGAACCAGTCTCTCTGTCCTCTCTAGAGCAGGTCATGTGTAGCCTGAAACCATCTGGCTCCCCCTTCGATGTGGTCCCCCCTCGGCTTCTAAAGGAGGTTTTTCACACTCTAGGTCCCTCCATTCTCTCTATTGTTAATAGCAGTCTATCCTCGGGTGTGGTGCCAAAATCATTAAAACATGCTGCTGTTCAACCCCTCCTGAAAAAACCAAACCTCGACCCGTCAGTATTATCCAATTTCAGGCCTGTCTCCAGACTCCCATTTGTTTCTAAACTTCTAGAGAAAATAGTTGAGTCCCAACTAAAGTGCTTCCTGGAGGATCACGCTATCCCCGAGCTATTCCAGTCTGGCTTCAAATCCCTCCACAGCACTGAGACTGCCCTACTGAAGGTTTTTAACGACATCTTTCTATCCACAGATACTGGTGACTCTGTGCTGCTTGTCCTATTGGACCTCACATCCGCTTTCGACACCATTGACCATGAGATCCTCATTGCTAGGTTGGAGCAGTGGGTGGGCATCTCAGGATCAGCCCTAAACTGGTTCAGATCCTACCTCTCTGACAGGTCTTTTTGTGTGTCCATCAATGATTTTACTTCTGCAGTGGCGGCTCTTAAATGGGGGGTTCCGCAGGGGTCCATCCTGGGTCCTCTCTTGTTCTCCTTATACCTGCTGCCACTCGGTGCTATTTTCCGGAAACACAATATACCTTTCCACTTCTACGCTGATGACTGTCAAATCTACTTCCCCCTAAGACAAAATGGTACAGGCTCTATTCAACCTCTGCTCGACTGCCTGGCTGACATCAGGGACTGGATGGCTTTAAATTTCTTAAGCTTCAATGATAAGAAGTCTGAAGCCATATTGTTCCTTCCCAATGACACAACCTCAAACCACTGCATTGACCTGTCTGCTCTACCCCTGTCCGAAAAACAAAAAGTCAAAAATCTGGGAGTGATAATGGATCCTTCCATGAAACTCAACAGTCATGTAAACATGATTGTCAAATCCTGTTTTTTCCAGCTGAGGCGTCTGTCTAAGCTGAAGCCCATATTATCCAAAAAGCACCTGGAGACAGTGATTCACGCATTCATTACATCTAGGCTTGATTACTGCAATTCACTTCTGTTTGGCGTCAGTCAAGCCACCATTGCACGATTACAACTGGTTCAGAACGCAGCTGCCCGATTTTTAACCAGCACACGCAAAAGAGAGCACATTACACCAGTCTTGGCCTCCCTTCACTGGCTACCGGTTCATCTTCGAATCCAATTCAAAATTCTCATGTATGTCTACAAATCGCTGAACAGTCTCGCCCCCGCCTATCTCTCGGATCTGATACACCCATATGTTCCTCCACGTGCTTTGAGGTCAGAGGATCAGGTACTCTTAATAGTTCCAGAAACTCGCCTTAAGCGCAGGGGTGACAGAGCGTTCTCTGTAGCAGGCCCAAGACTCTGGAACGAGTTACCGCTGCTCATCAAACAGGCCCCCTCCCTCTCGGTTTTCAAATCCCGGTTAAAAACTCACTACTACTCCATCGCTTTCAATGCCAGCTGATGTGTACTGGATCGTTTGATTTATGATCTGCAATGTTTTTATGTTTTTCGTGTTGTACTTCATTGTATGTGTTGCCTGTTGCGTGTTTGTTTGTCCAGCACTTTGGTGGACTTGTTCCTGTTTAAAGTGCTCTATAAATAAAATGGTATGGTATGGTATGGTATATATTTGTAGATATGGGTATGTGTATTTATAGAATTCTACTGCAAGCTCATGAATATTATTAGTCTTTATGCATGTATGTTCCATTGTTGTGTTCTGTCATGTGCTTTGCAGGATTGTGGACGGAGGTTGGGTGTGTTTGCCTTGTGCTCTTTTGGTTGATAATTGTTGATTTGTTGCCTTACTTTCTCTTTTCTTTCTTTCTCTCTTAAAAAAATAAAAAATAAAAATATTGGATCTCATCTTTTGTTTATATGTTCTTAATTTCATGTGTACAGCACTTTGTTGCAGCTGTGTTTTTTTTAAATGGCTTTATAAATAAAGTATAATTGTTATTTTTATGTTTTAGTTCAATTTTTAGTGTATTTGCGATCGCTCCCAACGCGCAGCCGGCAAAAATTAAACGAGCGGACCCCCGGCGTAGGGACCGGTTGCGACGGGACCCTCTTCTGGCGCGATGGAGCGGAGCTTCAACTGTACAGCCTCATTTCAGCCTCGCAGCAGGCTCGCAGCAGTGAGGACCTTCTCCTTACGGATTAATTTACGGGAGACACTTGGTGAACTTTGTGTGTGTCTTGACTGGAACAGCGATAACTCCCAAAATCTCCGCGTGCAACGAGCGGAGCTGGCGAAAACCGGAAGAGGAACAAGCTAACATTAGCTTCGGATTCGGGTGGTCTAATGCTAAAAGGAGCAGCAAACTGCGGCGCGCTCAGACGGGTTTCGGTAAGTTATCTTAAGCTAACACTAACAGTAAGTCAAATGAGTAATAAAAAAAGAGCTAATTTTAAAACAACAACACATTACAGATACTGGCTGTTACAGAGGGCGTTAACAGATCGTTGAAGGGCGTGGACTTCAAGAAACCGGTCGTTCAAAACGAAAGTTAAAAATGGCAGAATTAAAAAGGGTATAATTAATTATCTAAGAATTATTTTGTGTATTAAAATGAATTAATATTGTCAAGATAGCACACAGACATAACATAAAAAATTTAAATACCTATATGTGGTCTCCTTTAATACAGAAGTGGGTTGAGCCTAACCAGGGGTTGCTAGGTGAGGGGCTGGACTCATGTTGTGGTGGATTGGGGCTGCGGTTGGCTGCGGTTGGCTGCGGTTTGTGACATCACAAACCGCAGGAAGTGCAAAACGAACTGTATTTTATCAAAGATAAATAAATCTACTTAGAGTAAATAAACCACTGGCCTTAGGACTGTTTTTTTATGAAGTAAATACCCAAAGTTGAGTAAAAAAAACATTAAAAAGTGAATTTTGAATATGTGGTCCCCTTTAAAATAAATAAGTTGCTAATCTGAAAATGATATCGATCATTTTTGCATGTATGGTACAGACTGTCAGTGAACGCACCGCGAGAGAGTGTGTAGCAAGCGCGCAGACAGATAGGAAAAGTGCAGAGAACAATCTCCGCAGGGGAGTGGCTCTGCTTGAACCTTTTATACTCACGCAGCAGAGGCTGTGACGACAGAGTGAGAAAACACGTCACTGCGAGAATCGTAGACCAATAAGAAAATTAGGCTGCAGTACCACAGTTCAACCCATAGGATTAGTGTAAACACGTTTTTGGACCAAATATTGCCGATTTGAACAAATACGCACAAAAACATGAAAATTAACACAGACATAGTGCTATACAACATTTTACCGGTACACACATTCTAGGGAGTTTATCAGATAAAAAAAGTTAATTTTGGGGTAAGCTCCTCTTTAAAGAGTTCTGTCCGTGTTTTTCAATGAGAAAAATGGTTTCTTTGTTTGAAAATTACGTCGCCATGGTAACTCAAACTGCCAGTAAAAGTAACAGCATGCATTCCAGCGCCGAGCCGGTTGTTTTGATACAACATCTGTGGGGTGGACACGTTGTGGTTTGGGTCACATTAAAGTTGAAGGACGAGCACGACCCTTGTCAGGTGGATAATAACAGGGTGCTGCCTTCATCCAGTCCTCAATAAAAACATGAACTTTCCTGATCACCAAGTTTAATCTTAATTGTTTTCAACATTTTGCTGTTTCGTCACGTTTGAGACTCGAGCGGTTCCTGCAGGTTGGATCTGTTTCAAACTGATCTGCTTGTGCATCTCCATTCTGAAGGTTTCAGCCTCGTCTGTGGTAAATCATCCGTTTTGGTTCAGTTCGTCGTGTCGTGGTTTTCCTCAGTGACGGCTGTGATCAAACTGAACGTTTTGCTGTTGATTCAGTAAATAATTCAAGTTTTATCTGGTCTTATGTGACGATCTCGGGTGGTTTGGGTCCAAACAGACGTTTCAGAAGGTGCTTGTGTGTTTTCAGCCTGTCTGTTGTGAGCCTGCCGCTGGCGAAGATCATCCCCATCGTCAACGGTCAGATCAACTCCATCTGCAGCGAGACGCCCAGCCACTTCGTTCAGGTGACGCTCAAACCTCTGCAGCTGTTTTCACCACACACACAAACAGGAAGTAAACAAAGGCCGCGTCCGGCAGACGCTTCAGAACCTTACTCAGAGCCAGACGACGAAAATGACAAGAAAATGTATCGTTTTTATGGAATCAGTTTTTATTTTCTGCTTTAAGTTTGTTCAAACTGAGCTGCAAATGTATTTCTTTTAAACTAAATTATCATTGTGTTTTTATTATGGTGGCCTAAAAAGACAAAAAGAAATGTCATGATTTATAAAAATAAAATAAAAACTCAGGCTCAAGGACTTCCCCATAAAAAACATTTTTTATTAACTAAAAAGTTTCTGCTGAAACGTCTGATTTTAACACTTTAAAACTTTCTATTTATTTAAAAGGCAAAATGAACTTTACTGACAAATAAATAAAAGATAAATCTCCACAGTTCTGAATAGTGTTTTTATGCAAAGAATAGATGAAACTAAAAAACAAATAATCCTATAAAACGACAGTTTAAGGGTATTATTTCTAGATAACAATAAAATAAAGTTTTAATGAAAATGCCTGAACCTTTTATTTTAGTCACTCTAGTTTAAAAGACTTGTCGTTTTGTTTTCAGAAGTTTTATTAGAACTAAAATATTCATTTTCTTATTTCATCAAATTATATGCATAAGTTAAAGCAGTGATGTTTTATACTTTAATAATTATAATAAATCGGTAGATTCTTGTTAATTTAGTTTAAATTTGACTTTATATTTTGATCAATTGAACATTTTTTTTGCCAAATCTAGATTTTAATACTTCAAAAACTTGATTTTTTTTTGTGTGTTATTTTTTAATTATTTAAAATATCTAAATGCAATTAAGTATTAAGATCTACTTGTTTAATTTATGTTTATTTTTTTATTTTATTTTGTTTTGCACAATTATAAATCCATACTCTAAACCAGTTTTCTTTGGTTTTTATTAGTTGGGCAGAACATCTTGATTTGTTTTTTAATTGATCGTTTTATTTACCTGCGAGTTGGTTTTTATTTCTGTTTTTCATGTTTTTGTCCCGACTTCATCTGCGTTCCTTCGTTAATTTAAACTTCACGCAGCAGTTCAGTCAACGCCGGCTGTTTTCAAACACGACACATTTTAAAGCTGAGCGTCGCTCCTGTCAGCGGAGCCGGACCCGGTCCTGGTACCGCAGAGCGGGCCGAGCTGCGCTGCACGTGATGAAGTCCACATTGTGTTTACTCTTACAGTTTGCACAGAAAATCAATCAGACGTTCAAACACGGCAGTGAGTTCATCTTTCTGATCAGATTACTAATAAAATAATAAATAATCTATGTGAAGTTTGTCAGCATCAGAGGTTTAACTTTAATAATGAGAGGAAACGGCATTGTCATATCTGAAGATTTTATGTTGCGTGTTTTGTAACACGGATAAAATAATTTACAATAATAATTTTTCTAAGACGAGCGCACGCATCCTTGGGAGACCGGGCTTTCAGTGTGGCTGCCCCCCGCCTGTGGAACTCTCTTCCTGACTGCCTAAGAGCTCCACAGTCACTGGTTGACTTTAAGAGTGGCTTGAAGACCTTTCTTTTTAACCGAGCATAGATAGATAGATAACTTTATTACAGACTCAGAGTCCAACCTAGATAAGAGACAACGAACATGATAAAATAAAATACAAAATACAAATAAAAAATTACAAAAAATTATAAAATAAAATAAAAAGAACAATAGAAAAAGTACCTAACCGTTCAGGAGGCAATCATACCAATGTCTCCAAAGCACAGATGAATATTTCACGGCACTATATTTGACATTAGTCAACAGTAGAATAATTCTATTATTAGACTTATGTAAACGACAAATAAATTTATACATAAAATTTCTTACTCATACTCTGCCTCCTCATGATTCTATCTTTGATCTTAGTTGATACTGTTATTGATTTTATTTGTTTTATTACTTGTTTTATTGACATTTAATTCTGTAGCACTTTGAGATTTTCATTAATGAAAAGTGCGTTATAAATTAAATTCATTATTATTATTATTATTATTATCCTCTGACTGCTTTTCTGCTCGTCCTTCAGGACCTGCTGTTGAACGATCAGGTGAAGGAGTTTGCCGCCAACGTGTACGAGACTTTCAGCGCACCTCAGGAGCTGCAGAAGTGACCTCCGAGATGAAGAGGAGGAAGAAGAGGAGGACTGAAGAGAAAGGAGGGATGAAACCAGAACTAAAGTCTGTGACGTGTCTCTGCAGCTCAGAGGACTTCTGTCCCCTCAGCTCAAAGAAACTAACTCAGGGAAGAAGAACCCTCCACTGACTTCAGGCTAGGACTGTTGCATCATGGGAACTGGAGTCCTACAACCTGCTGGATGTGGTTTCATTTCCCTGAGCGGTGGGACAAACGTAGAAACCTGCAGAGTGTTTGGTTAGGAAGCTGCCCCTCCTGTTTCGAGGCCATTTCTCTTTTCCCCAGAGACTTTTCAGTTTTCTAACTTTGGATCGTTTCCTCGTCACGTTTGATCTGCTCATCATCTTCATCATCATCATGATCAAGAGGCAAGTTTACATTTACTGTTCGGCAGTGGTACAGAGGCGTAAGCTCGGCGATGTGAGCATCAGGTGCACGTTTTGTAAACCAGTAAGTGTTTTTATTAACTGCGACTCCACAGAGGAATAAATCCAACACGTCTTCTGAAGCTATCGAAGTAAAAGACACTAATAAAATAAATGTGAAACTAATTCAAACAAATGCAGAGTTTAAGCTCTTTCTTCTAAAAACATCCTGGCTTGAATCCATCAGTCCACGTCCTGCAGGTTTATGTTGTCCACAAGGTGTCGCTCTTCTTCTTCTTTCTGCTCCATCTTTTCCTCTGTGGTTTTCCTCTTCATGTCGTTTCCATCTCAGTGGTTTAGTTTCTGAACATGTTCAGAGTCGAGTATTCGTGCCTAAATGAGTCTCACGTCTGTCTTTTATTTGTCCTGGAATCCGGTGAAAGTTTGTGGACGCTGCAGCTCCACTCTGCAGACCCCGACGTCTGGGACGTCCCCCCCAGTTTCCGCTCAGCTCCGTCACTGTGCGGGTGAAGCAGGAGGTGGATCAGCTGTGAACGCAGCTGAAATCTGCAGACGTCAGGTTTGTCTGACGGCTCTGAGCACGGTGAGGGTGGATCTCTCTGCTTACATTCAAACAAATCTACATGTCCTAGTTCTGGTTTTCCTCCCAGTCTGATCATGAATGCAAAACTTCGGCTGCTGCACCTGAACCACCAGAACTCACCTCATTACCGAGTTAGTTTTCAGATTAACTCAACAAGTTTTACTTAATTTCATTTCCTCGTGATGAAAATAAAACCGGTTGTTCCGTGATGCAGTTCACAGAAGGTTTTATTTTGGAGGACCATCCATTATCTTCACCCGCTTCTTCCTTTTTGGGCCATGGGGGTCACCAGTAATTTAAATGTGATTCGCATCATTCAAAAGAATCTTAAAATTAATTAATTTTTATATCTAAGAATTACGTCAAGATGGTAATCTGGTAAATCAATCACCTTTATTTAACCAGGTAGAGCCCATTGAGATCGAGATCTCTTTTACAAGGGTGACCTGGTCAAGTGGTCAGCAGCACACGTCACATTGGCAATAGGCATTTGCACTTATCAAAAAGAAAATAAAGAAAACTACAATCACAGTAAACAGATGTTGACAGTTCAAAACCAACAGGATATGACAGATTTCTATATACATTATATACAAAACAAGCAGACAAAAAAAACCAACAATGACATGTATATTGGATAAGTAGTGGTTAGAAACATCTGCAATGGTCAAGTTTCTTGATGACATTTTCTACTACGGTTGACATAAAGGATCCAGGAGAGATGAATGTTGATAGTTTCAGATCTTTCTGTAAGTTGTTCCAGGCTGAGGGGACGGCGAAGCTGAACGCTCTTTTTCCTAGTTCAGTTCTGACAGGAGGAACTGACAGGAGGACTAAATCGTTAGAGCGCAGGGAGTAATGACTGTGTGATGTTTGTATTAAGGAGGTGAGGTATGACGGGACCAGGTTTAGGAGGGTCTTGTAGATGAAGGATATCCAGTGAGTGTATCTGCGAGTGCTGAGAGATGACCAGCCAGATTTTACGTAAAGCTCACAGTGATGAGTGCGATAACTGGAGTCAGTAATGAACCGAAGGGCACCGTGGTAAATGGAGTCTAAGGACTGTAGGTATTTTGATGCAGCACTCATGTACAGCACGTCACCATAATCTAGTATTGGCATGAATGTTGCAGCTACTAATGTTCTCCTGGCTTTGCATGAGAAGCAGGATTTGTTTCTGAAGAAGAAACCTAGCTTCAGTTTGAGTTTAGTGGCCATTTTGGAGATGTGGGTTTTAAAAGACAGTTCAGTGTCAATGTTGAAACCTAGATATTTGTAGGTGGAGACCATTTCTATTTGTTTTCCCTCTTGGGTTCCAATTTGAGGTGGGTTCTCTGGTTGCAGCTTTCTGTTGGCAAGAACCATGAACTTGCTTTTGTCGGCATTTAGGACCAGTCTAAGTTTTTGCAGCCGTGACTGAATAATATTAAAAGCATCCTGAAGAGAGGTGAAAGCTTGGCTGAGGGAGGAAGAACAGCAATAGATGATGGTGTCATCTGCGTAATAATGGTGGGAAGCATTTGACAGATCACTGCAAAGATCGTTGATGTATAGAGAGAAAAGAATGGGACCCAAGACAGAACCCTGTGGCACCCCTTTCACAACATCTAAGAAAGTAGAGGAGGATCCGGCTACATGAACAGACTGCGTTCTGTCAGTTAGGTAGTTGGTGAACCAGGAGACTGCAAGTTTTGATAGACCAGAGTGTTCCAGGATGTTTGTCAATAGTCTGTGATCAACTGTATCAAATGCCTTGGACAGGTCTATAAATAGGGCAACACAGAATTGTTTGCAGTCCAGGGCATGTATGATGTCATTTAATACTTTGAGAACTGTAGTGACGGTGCTGTGTTGTTTTCTGAATCCTGACTGGAATTGTGATAGAATATGGTTTGATTGTAGGAAATCAGTTAGCTGATCACAGACAAGTCTTTCGAACAGTTTGGCAAGAATGCATAATTTTGAAATTGGTCTGTAGTTGTTGACATTTGTTGGTTCACCCCCTTTTAGCAGAGGGAGAACAAAAGCTGATTTCCAGATTTTGGGTATTTTATTTGTGTTGAGACTGAGATTGAAAATATGGGAAAGAGGTTCAGCAATGAAATCTGCAGCTAGTTTTAGGAAAAGTGGTTCTATGTTGTCAGGTCCTGCTGCTTTGCGTGTGTCGAGAGTTTTTAGAGCATTTAGAACTTCAGCGGGAGATACTGATTCGAAGTCAAAGCGATTTGTGACCTGTTTGTCCAGCACATGTGGAGCTGGGGGTGGATTTGCATCAGTTTGGTCAGCAGATAACATTTCAGGATGTGTAGATTCAAACAGGGAGCCAGAGGATATAAAGTGTTCATTAAAACAGTTCAGAATTGACAATTTGTCTGACAGAATACCTGTGCTGGTCATGATGGAGCTGGGTAAATCAGTGGATGTTGTCTGACCAGAATTTGATTTTACTGTTTGCCAAAACCTTTTTGGATCATTTAGATTTTTGGTGGATTCGTCCAGGTAGTAATTTGATTTTGCATTTCTAATTAGGGTTGTGCATTTGTTCCTAAGCTGCCGGAAACTGAGCCAGTCATGATCGTTTTTTGATTTCCTGGCCTTAGCCCAGGCAGCATCCCTTTCTTTGAGCAGATTTCCTATCTCAGGGGAAAACCAAGGATTTTTACGTCCCTTTATTCTGTATTTACGGTATGGAGCATGTGTGTTGATTATGTTTTGAAAACCCTCATAAAAGTAAGCCAGTGCAAGTTCTACATCATCTATCAATGAAATTCTACTCCAGTTGAAAGTGGCTAAGTCATGAAGAAAGGCCTGCTCACAAAAATGTTTTAAATCCCTTTTGAAGATGATGGTGGGTGTTAATTTTGGTAACTTCCCATTTCTTACGGCTCCAATGGTGCAGTGATCACTGAGGTCATTAGCGAACACACATGGATTTGCGTACTTGTGAGGCATGTTAGTTAGGATAAGGT
>JBBPBX010018187.1:34007-45913 GCA_038048925.1 Garcialebias charrua | reverse complement strand
CCTGATGTTGGAGATCAGTTAGGGAGAGGGGAAACCCTTCCAATAGACATCTCCTAGGCAAAACAAAAACACCAAGGGGTACCATTGTGAATGTTGTTACTGTTTGTTTTGGGACAAAGCAACCAAAGCCTTAGGCTCGCAGTCAGTTCCCTTCAGAAGCCAGGCTGAAAATTGACATAACCCTGGACGTGGGTGTAGAAGCTGCCCACGTGCCTGAGTCAGCAGGTCCCTGTGAGGAGGCAATTGCCATGGTATCCTGATAACATTGAGATCAACTCCGGGAACCACGGTTTCTGTGGCCATCTGGGGGCTATGAGAATCAGGGAGAGGGCTCCCTGGCGTACCCGTTCCAATGTCGCCCCGATCAGAGGGACAGGTGGAAAGGCATAGTAGAGCACCCCTGCTGGCCAATCATGTGCCAGAGCATCCATACCCAATGGTGCGTCTGCTTCCCTCAAGGAGAAGTAGAGGTCACAGTGTGAGCTAGCCCTGCAAGCGAACAGGTCCACAGAGGCTCTCCCAAATCGTGACAGACCTGTTCCACAATCCATGGGTTCAGGCTCCATTCTGACGCCAAAAGAGGTCCTCTTGAGAGGGCGTCTGCTCCATAATTTAGATCACCAGGGACATGAGTCGCCCTAAGTGTCAAGATTCTTGGAGCACACCATGTGAGCATCCTGTGCGCCAGTCCGAGGAGGGCCCGGGACCTTGTCCCTCCCTCTCTGTTGATGAAGAACACTGTGGTCCTGTTATCTGATTTCACCAGGATATGTTGTCCAGCAACCAGACCTTTATTGAAGAAGTATTTTAATGACAGGAATATGGCCAGCAACTCCAGGAATATGATATGTAATCTCGCTTCCTGTTCATTCCGAAGGCCGCGGGCGTTCCAGTGAGACCCCTTCCGTGAAAACGGACAAATCTCTCCAAGGTTCCAGGGCCTTCAGGCACTCTGAATCTACCCTAACCTTTCCTGTTTGATTAGGCAGGGCGGGGTGTGTCCGTTGGTTTAGCCATACTTGTATGGGCCGCATTTTCAGTAATGCGAGTGGCACACAGGGAATGGCTGCCGCCAAGAGGCCTAAAAGGCGTTGGCACGTTTTCACAGGGACCCGTTGGTCCAGTTTAAATCTTTCCAGGCAACGTCGAATGGAGGAAACTCTTTCCTTCGAGAGCCATGCCCTGTACTGGACAGTATCAATCTGTACTCCCAGAAATACGGTAACCCGTGATGGAGTTAAATCGCTTTTTTGTAGGTTTATGACGAAACCGAGAGACTCCAGGTGAGATATCAATCAATCAATCAATCAATCAATCCATTTTATTTATAAAGCACCCTTCATACTAAAAGCAGCTCAAAGTGCTGTACAGAATTATAAAACAATAAACTCACAAAATTAAAGCAAACGACACACAAAATAAATAAAATCAATCAATCAAATTAAATACAGTAGTATGGAAAATGTATAGAGTGAACAGAGATGAACCAGTTCAGGAAATGCAGTTAAAAAGATGGGTCTTGAGCCTGCTCTTAAAAACAACAACATTCTCTGCAGCCCTCAGGTTCTCCGGCAGACTATTCCACAGACGGGGGCCATAGTACTGGAAAGAAGCCTCACCGTAAGTGTGAGTTCTGACTTTTGGAACTGTTAGTAGTCCAGTACCAGAGGACCTTAATGTTCGCGGGGGTTCATAGGGCAATAGCAGCTCTGCAAGATAAGATGGTGCGAGACCATTGAGACATTTAAAAACCACTAAAAGAATCTTAAAATCAATCCTGAGGCGCACAGGGAGCCAATGCAATGATTTTAAAACAGGTGTAATATGAGCCTGCCTTCTGGTCTTGGTTAGCACACGAGCAGCAGAGTTTTGTAACAGCTGAAGGCTGGACAAATTTTTCTTAGGGAGACCAGAAAGCAGTGAATTACAGTAGTCTAAACGACTAGAAATAAAAGCATGCATCAAAGTCTCAGTATTGGTCAGAGAAAGAAGAGGGCGGACTCTGGCTATATTTTTTAGATGATAAAATCCTGTTTTGACTATTTGTTTAATATGAGGAATAAAAGTAAGCTCAGAGTCAAAAATAACTCCCAGGCTTCTTACTTTTTTAGAAGGTTGTAAAGACAGAGATTGTAATCTCTGAATTGTATTTTCTTTTTGAACCTCAGGTCCAATGATTAAAACTTCTGTTTTGTCCTGGTTTAGCTGGAGAAAGTTCTGTGCCATCCAGGACTTTATGTCTGTAATGCAATTAAAAAGTGCAGTGATTGGCCGGGGGTCATCATGAGATAATGAGATGTATAGCTGTGTGTCATCAGCATAACTATGGAAACTTATCCCATGGCTCCTGATGACTCCACCAAGCGGCAGCATGTACAAATTAAAAAGTAGGGGGCCTAAAATAGAGCCTTGGGGTACACCATAGTTAGCTTCATGGATCTGTGAGGAGCATGTATCCATACTTACCATAAATGTTCTATCTGTGAGATAGGAGCTGAACCACAGAAGAACAGTACCAGAAAGACCGACCAGGTGTTGTAATCTATTTAAAAGAATTTGATGATCTACTGTATCAAAGGCTGCGCTCAGATCCAATAGAACAAGGACTGAGAGCTTGTGTGAATCCAGATTACACCTTAAATCATTCACAATTTTTAATAGGGCTGTTTCTGTACTGTGTTTCGTCCTAAAACCAGATTGATACTTTTCTAAAATACCGGCATCATTTAAAAAAATATTTAATTTAATAAAAACAATCTTTTCTAAGATTTTACTTAAAAATGGTAAGTTGGATACAGGTCTATAATTATTAAAAACACTAGGATCTAGATTACTCTTCTTCAGAAGGGGCTTCACCACAGCCTTTTTAAAGGCAATGGGGAAGACACCCATCTGAAGAGAACAATTTACAATGTTTAAAATTTCATTCTCAAAGAATTTATAACATGAATGAAAAAGTGATGAGGGAATTGGGTCCAAGAGGCAGGTGGTTGGTTTGACTTGTGAGAAAACTCTGCCGAGCATCTCTGCATCAACCACGTCAAACTTGTCCAGTACTTTCTCAGGTAAAACCAAACATTCAGTAGATTTAATACCAGTATTTTGTTCAGATAAAATGTTAGCTCTAATTGACTCGATCTTACCTCTGAAGTGATTTGCAAACTGCTCACAGAGAGAGTTAGTTGGAGTATTTGGAGAGGCAGTAAAGTCAGGGTTAATCAGATTGTCAATGGTGGAAAACAAAACTTTGGGATTATTTTTGTGATCAGACCTTATAGGAGTGTAACTGGGCCTGCTTTCTGCTTTCAGCCAGAATCAGCAGGTCATCCAAGTAATTCATGACCCCGAGTCCTTGATTCCTAAGAGGGGTCAGGGCTGCATCCAAACATTTAGTAAATGTACGCGGAGCAGTCTTTAAACCGAAGGGTAAAGCTTTGAATTCATAAGTGTTCCCTCTAACGCAAAGCGGAGGAACTTTCTGTGTTTCCTCTACACGCCTATATGGAAATAGGCATCTTTTAAATCCATTGTACATGCGTAGTCTCCTGGTCTCACAGACTGGAGAACTTGCCAGTGTAAGCATCTTGAACTTAAATGTTTTAATCCTTTTGTTGAGAGTCCTGAGATCCAGAATCGGTCTCAGGGAATGATCCTTTTTGGGCACCAGGAAGTACTTGCTGTAGTGGCCAGAGCGTAGTTTGCGTCCTGAGACCAAACTAATCACTCCCTTTTGCAGCATTGTCGAAACTTCCTCCCTCAGCACGTGTGCACGTGTAGGGTTGATCTTAGATTGCAGCACCCCTGTGAAGTGGGGTGGTCTTTTTGAGAACTGCAACTTGAGCCCGTGACATATTGTTGTCATGACCCAATCATTTGGTAGACACGCCTTCCAGGCCTGCGTCAGCACGCTGAGCCTGGACGGCATGTTGAATTGTTGCTCATCGTGTTTTAGCACTGGAAGGGTGGCCTTTGACCCCTCTTGCACCTTTTCGAGCAGGCTGGTCGGCCCGACAGAAGATATCGCGAGATCTGACCATCTCTGGCAGAGCTCGTGTATCTTGCTGCGGTTTACAGTTTGACCACATGGTTTATTTATAAAAATGGGACTCGAGTCAAGAACCAGGGCAGTCTGTGCTTTGGTACTTTTATTTTTGTACATGTCTGAAACAGTGTTTGTTTTGTTTACACATACAATAGGCGAGTCATGTTTGGTATGCGCACACATGTCACCAGTTCCTCGTAGTTTCTTACGAATAGAGACTGGGATCAAAAGGCTAGGTTCCCGTACCGCGTGGATGGGCGAACCTGTAAAACTGTCAGTTCATACTGGTTCATCAGGTCCGAAACTGTGTTCTGTACGGGGTCGCCGAAGGGGCCCCCGGCTGGTACTGGAAAGTTTCAATGTCACTAGCGGGTCTCTTCCGTGGGAGGCCACGCATGTTTTCCTTTGAGGGAGCAAAACTTTTCCATGGCAACCCCTCGCGGAGGGCTTCCGCTTGTTTGCATCTTTGTTCCAGCCTGGCCTGGACGTGTTCCAGGGCTCCCCCGAAGAGTCCCATCGACTCGATCGAGTGCTGGAGGAAAGTAGACCTCTGGTTTTCCGGGAGGTCCGACAATGTTAGCCAAAGATGGCGCTAGGCGACAACTATTTCCGCCATTGCCTTGCCTTGGGAAATGGTTATTGTCCCCATCATGCGGAGCACGAGGTCAGAGGCCCGGCGGGCCTCCTCCATGGCCTCCGTTACAGCCTGCTCGTCTTTTGTTACCTGGATATCCTGCAGTATTTCTGCCAGGTACACCTGCATCATGGTCAATGCATTCATTGCGCAAGCCGCGAGGCCCTGAGCCTTGTAGCACTTCTCGAGTTGTTTTTCCGAAGCGAGGCAGGCCCTGCTAGGTAGCGCTGGTTTCGTCCCCGTGGCTACGGGGACCAGGTGAGCCACAAGAGTCTCCTCTATCAGGGGTGCGTTGGCAAGGCCCACTGTTTCCATTCCCGTGACATCAAGGAGTCGGGATAGTGGCAGCATGATGGGAGCTTCGGGTTCCGCCCAGGAGCGTTTGAGCTCCATGAGGAAGTCCGGAAAAATTGGCATTTTCTGCGACGTTGTCGGCTGCTTCGCGTAGAAGTAGCTTCCCGCTAGCCTCATAGCCTGTTGGCGAGGCGTGGGGTCTGGCCACGTGACCTACAGGGCATCTGCCGCCTTATGGCACAGGTCGAACAGAGCAGGTACCGACAAGTCCGGTTCTGGAAGGATTTGCGCCAGGTTCTGGGAGGAATCCACAGTTTCTCCTTTGTAACCGTATTCGGCGTCTTGGTCAGACACTTCGGGCGTCGAGTCCTCGACGGCAACTGAGGAGTCTGACACGTTGTCCTCTCTGACTCGACCGCTGCATTCCAGGTCCACGTTTTCAAGCTCCGGTTCGGGAGCGAGCAGTTTAGTGCGACGTGCAACCTTCAGCGCCGCGTTCCTATCCATGGATTTGGCCAACGCGTCCGCGCGGCGTTTCCTCACTACCGCCGACATTTGACGGCAGTGGGAGCAGGAGTCGGGGAATTGCAGCGCTTTCCTCACGTGCAGAATCCCTAGGCAGACAGGACAGGCCTCGTGGGTGTCCGTCGCCGAGAGGGAGTGTCCGCATCCGTTGGGGCATGGGCGCGAGTGAGGACTGGTCGTCCTGGTTTTCTTCCTCTTTGTCCTCCGTTTTCCCTTCTCGGGAATCATGTCCGGAGACGAGAAGATTAGAAGTTGGTTCTAGTTTCCTTTTGTTCGAAGCCATCCTCTCCGTTGTCTTAATTTCACTGGTTAGCCTGCTAATGGTTAGCAGGGGGTTGTGACGCAGTTAGCGCCGTCGAGCGAAGCAGCTGCGGAAAGAGAAGAAAACTTCGAGGTAAGTAGAAAAACGCTGGACTAGCTTTCGCCAGCCCAGCAGTACGCAGGAAAATTTCTCTGTACGCTCAGTGTAGGGAGCAAGCTCACCTCAGTCGAGCGATGCGACAACAGAGAAGTCCCACGAAGTTCAGGTGTTAAGCGAGGTGAAGGGCAAAAAAGAGAAAGATGGATGGGCGTCAGCCGCTTAAATACCCAGAGGGCGGGGCCTCTGGCGCGACGCTGACGCCCCTGCCGTAAAGGCGTGAATGTATTCCTTCAGGTAATCGCACGGGGGCGCAATTCCCATAGCAAGTATGTTGCACCGAGAGACCAGAATGAAAGGGAACAAGACCCAGTGACTAAACCCAAAGGACAGACAGAACACAAAATCTACTGGTGTTCATTCAAATGATCAATGATAATCATCCACTGTTGCACAGTTTTTAGTGTTAGAATACAAATTAATAAATCGACTTGAACACTTGTATGTATCTCAAGGTCTTTACGTATGAACAAGGTTTAAAACCAGATCGTTGCTAGAAAATTAATGGGAGTTGATTTGGATGTTTTTGTCCATTTCTTTATATGCACATCTTCTCAGGAGACAAAGTACTGTAGTTGACAAACTTCCATTTATGCCATTGTTGTTGTTTGTCAGTTGGCAGCTGGGTTTGTGGCCAGCAAAATCAATAAATTAATAATTTTGCAGAGATAATTTATAGTCAGTCCTAGTCGTTGCTCTGAAAATGCCCTTTGTTTGTCCTCCAACATGGCAGCTGCTCCTCCTGTTCAAGCATACTGATGATGCTAGTCAAAGACCTCTATACATACAATTCTATTTAACTCAAAAAAGTTGATGAAATACTGGGATTTAATGGGTCCAATAAAATTGTCAGTTAAGTCCAAATCTTTCAAATTGGACAAACGTGTTGGTAAAAAACAGAAAAAAGCCAATATTGCCGTGGTTTTATTATTTGAAAACGACAACACAGTGACTCGTCAGTTTGTAATCATTTTTACATTACTCCAAATAAACTATGATACTCGCATGGCAGCTCCAATCAGGATTCGTACAGTCAATGACAAATTTACCATCGGATAGATTTTCCCTTGGCGATGATACTGGTATAATCCTCAGTTAATGATATAGCTTATCTGATAATCCTGTCTGATAAAGATTCCCTGAGCAATGTTCCCTAATCCTCTACATCAACAAGGGGGACTTAAAGGTCGACTTTATTGTGTCATGTTAGGAGTTTTTAAAAAAGAAAAATGCAGTAGAACAGGCTGTCATGTCAGTCATGTCATGAACCTAAGTACTGTAGATGTATTAATATTTCCTAAGGGGGGGGGGAGAAAAAAAAGAAAAAAGAAAAGAGAAAAAATAAATTAAAAAGGGAAAAAAAGTGTGGGGGGGGGAGGAAAAAAGAAAGAAAAAAGAGAAAAAGAAAAAGAAAAAAGAGAAAAAGAAAAGGGGGGAGGAAAAAGAAAAAAGAGAAAAAGGGGAAAAGAAAGAAAAAAATAGAGAAAAAGAACAAAAAGAAAAAAATTAAGAAAAAATAGAAAAAAAGGAAAAAAAGAACAAAAAAGAAAAAAAGTCACCGCCTGGAGACGGCCTGGTATTGTATGTATAATTGTCATGTTTTTAAATGACATGAATAAAATTTCCCAAAAATAATAATAATAATAATAATTATTATTTTTTTCTTCTTTCGGCTTTTTTCCCTGCGTTAGGGGTCGCCACAGCAAACTGGTCGCACGAAGATTTGGCAGTTTTTACGCCGGATGCCCTTCCTGACACAACCACAGACCACCGAGCAACCACAGCCCTCTGTGTGGAGCAGAGAGCTGTCCCAAAAATAATATTAATAATAATAAAATAAAAAAAGAGAAAAAAAAGGGAATAAAGAAAGAAAAAATAGAGAAAAATAACAAAAAAAGAGGGAAAAAAGAAAAAAGAGAAAAAGAACAAAAAAAGAGTGAAAAAATAAAAAAGAGAAAAAGAACAAAAAAGGAAAAAAATAGGAAAAACAGGTGTATTAATATGTCCTAAGTACCGTATATGTAATGACAACCTTACAAACTAATTAACAACTTCCCTTTCTTAGTTGACGTGTAAAACTTTGGAAACCCAAACCCATCAGCATCCCTTTCCAGGCTCAGTAGATAATCAAACGTGATTATAAAAAAGAAAACATTTTATGCAACGGTGTTGATGCCAGTGAAGTGTCCTCTCACGTTTCAACAAGGGCTTGTCTATGAAAACATCATGTGAGTAGTTTGGTCACAGGGGGCAGAATCTTGCCTGCATTAGGTGACAGACAGGGAAATGGCTCACTCTCTGCACTATTTAAACCCTTTTTGTGGCGGGGATGACGAGAACATCCAGCCTGATCAGCTCAGTGGCAGCATCACACACATACAGTAAGTACATCCAGCTTCAAACATACTCTTAGGTAAGTATATCCTTTAATTCCTAACTTAAAATATTTGGCTTGATTAGCAACAAGTACTATGATTTATGTTCATAATACAGAATTTCTCTATTAATTTCATTCACACTGATTCAGTCTTAATTACAGTAACATTTTAGAATCGCTCTACTTTGACTGATCCATCTACAATAATCGATCAGGAATTTGTCTATTTTTAAAATTCTACTTGTTGCTGCAAGTTTGCATCTTCCTCCTAATTTATTCACACATAATAAGAAGAGATCGCGGCTGCAACGGCTTCCACGTGAACAATTTTAGAGCTGCGTACTCCCTGCTCCTTTCTGTTTTGTTTGGCGAAACTGCTCGCCATCCGTGCACTTCCTGGACGCTTGGCTTCTGCAAACAAACGTGTGACAGGCTCTGGAGCTAAAAGCAATGACACATGCTTACAGCAGCTGCTGCAGTGTGTATGTGTGTGGGGAGTAATGTCTTTCTCTGAGTCTTTGATCAAATTTACCATAATAGAGGAAATCGAGTTATACAGCCTGATCTGTTGTGTTACACAAACTTGTCTCTGGTCTGCAGAGGATGTGGAATAAAGGATGGTTTACTGGCTCAGTGGAGGCATTGATTTTGAGTCATCATCTTATCTTGTGGTCACTTCTTAAGTGCAATCTTAAATCATGTGTACAGAGCAGCAGTAAACCCAATGACTGATAGAAATTGGTGATAGTCCAGGATTGGAAGCAGAAACACTGCTCTGGTTTATGCTTATTACAATATAATCAACTCACCGAGAGGCTCCTGCTTCACTCTATCCTCATGTTTTAGGTTTATGGCATTCCAATACTAGTCTGTGGAAATACACCGGGAGACGTGAATTAAACGGATCGCTTTGGTGACCACAGCTCACCAAGCCTACACTTAATGATCTAACTTTAATCTAGACTGAGTCGTTCGGCTAACCTTAATGGGAGCAGAAGTGGAAAAGTCCCAGTTAGAGCCAATGTTCAGGGGCGCCGATGCGTGTCCGATTGCTTAAACGTTCGCAGCAGATTGTCTCGTGTAAATTAGGTGAGGAGCAGAACATTATGACAAAAATATTAACTTCCTAAAGTAAAAGATGTGTCGTTAGAATGTATACACAGGATTTACCCTGCAAAAGAAAGCCGTAAAAAGTTTAAATCTGACATCGATATAAATATTGTATATCGATATCGTAAATAAATATAGTAAATCGATATCGTAAATTGTAATTTCTGTGATCTCTCCCCTGAATCTTGCACTCATCTGTTCTGGCTGCGTCCTCATTCCGAAGTATTATTGGCAACATTTTTTGTGACTGCTGACTCAGAAATATTAACTTTCATTTCATACAGGGCATAGGTATGTGGAATGGTTTGGATAATGATGTCAAAAAGGCTAAGTCTGTGTTTATATTTAAGAAAATGATTAAGAGTGAACTTTTGAAAAAATATATATAAACTGTGAAAATTATAAGTACCATATATTTGTGAATTGTAATAAGTTACATAATTGGTTCGTGGATAATTATTGTTTAAAATTGATTGTTTGAATTGATTTTGTTTAAAAAGGGGCAAATATCATGAGTTTTTTTTTTCTTCTTCTGCTTCCTTTCATTTTAAATGTGTTTTTGTTTTTTCTTAATATGATTTTGTAAATGTATTTTTTGTGTTTTAAATTTGAAATGAACAAATAAAAAAACAAAATGAAAAATTTGCTCTAGAAACGTCCTGTTTGGTTTCTAACAAAGTGTAAAAATGAGTTCAAATGAAATTTTTCTTATTGTGCTAATCAGCTGGGCAAAATGTCATATACACAAATGTAAATTTGTAAAACTAATTACTGTATGTCGGCTTCCTGATTATATTTACACAGTACACTCAGTTTATCCACTAATCAGAAGAAAAGAAAAAACTATAATGACTTGTTCTCATTTTGGAGTTCTTGATTTATTTATTTTAACTTAACTTGATTCTTTACTGATTTCCATTCAATTATATTTCTTTACATTAAAAAAACAAAAACTTATTGCTTTAACTAAAATAATTAAGCAATTTGGGAGATATTTGCATGATAATTTGTTTGCAGAGAAACATTTAGTTGTGTGGACCCCTGGATGAAAGTGAGGGTCTGTTTCTATCTCCCTCATCCAAGATCACACAAGGACAGACTTGAAACCAGCATCGCTCAATCTGTGAAGGGCATCGTTGCATTCTCAAACCAAAAAGGGGTTCAACCTCCAGAATACCCAGTGGGTCTGAATGTCCTTCTGGGTAAAGACAAAGTCATCTATGCCCCAAGTCCCCTCAGAAGCTCATGGCTTAAGGCATTATCTGCCCTCTGCATCTTACAGCAAATGTATGCTCTTCAGCTCACAAAGCAGGCGGTGTAGTCATAGCTTCATTAAAACTACGATAGACGTCCGCCCAGTTGTAATGACCGTCATCACTGATGAGGCCTTGTCTCCACAGCTTGTCAGCGAAGTGATGAACTTCGGCAGAGATGTGGCTCGACAGACCAGTTGTTACACGTATGTCATAGAGGACGAAGATCCAGCCCTGGCAAGTCTAAATGCAGTTAAGGTGAGGATTAAACTTCGACATTTTATCAGTAAAAAGACATTTTTCAACAAAGTTCAGCAGTGTTTGCTGTAACAGTTTGATAAAGTTTCAAAACTTTGAGGGAAAAAATGTGTTTACATTATATCTAATTATTATAAGCTGAAAGAAGTGATGCAGTTTTTATAAATTTTGTGCAAAATTTGTTGTGATTAGTTAGTCAGTTATGAGTAGGGATGTATTTAGAGTCAGCAAACCACCGTTTCATCCTATCACAGGCAAGAGCAAAATACTCCTTTTAATAATAATTAAAAAAAAAAATTAAACATAATTTGTTTTGCATTTTGTGAACGTTTCAAAATTAGTCGGTTTCATTTTTTTTTTGCAGTTCAGTTCTATGTTTTATGAATTAAATATAATATTTGTTACAAAAAGGAGTAAATAACTCTTTTCTGTTAACATGTTTAGCACCGTCTTTCTTATTCCTCATACCCGTAGCGACTGTTTGATATTTTAATCTGAGAAGCTGCCCCGTGGGGGAAGCAACAGTTTTCTTTAATTGTCAGGGCTAAAGCAAATGGATGAGCTTCCTGCCTGGAAGCAAACGGAGCAGCCCTGAAAAGCTTTCTCTACAAACCGCCGGCTGTTTGAGCGATGATTTTTGAACACTCTAATTAATGAATATTGAACTAAAGAAATATTTTTGTTTGCATTAATTTAGTTTACTTTCATCAGAAAGGCATTTCTCATCAAGCTTCAGGTGGTGTAGTTTACATTTGGGGACTTTTTACTATTAGAGCCACAAAAACAAAATATTTCTTCTGTGTTTCAGCAAATCCTAAATCACAGTTAGCACTGATTAAAAACATGAGTGTAAAAATAATATATTAATAATTCATGTCTGATAATACTAGAATATATCAGATTATAGATTATTATTATTATTATTATTATTATTATTATTATTATTATTATTATTATTATTATTATTATTATATTAGGATATTAAGAAAGACAGA
>JBBPBX010018187.1:0-11544 GCA_038048925.1 Garcialebias charrua | reverse complement strand
CGAGGCCAACCGGGGGAGTCAGATTACTGTAAGCCACAATTGATTTTTTTTCTGTCAGACTGTTTTTTCTTGTCAGCTTTGAGTCCTACTGGTACTTTCCAGACCCAAAAAGGCCAGATTAGGGTGCATTCTACTGGTCCGTGCTTACGAGCCCCTCCAAGGTCGTTTCCAACATTTTGGCGAGTCCCAAAGTTGCAGATGGCCTGCGATGCTCACAAATCACTTCCATCTTACTGTTTAGCTCATAAATCAGCTGATTTTGAGTCCTCAAAGCACAAACCAAACTTCACAAGCAGGCAGCCTGATGAGGACCAAATTAGCTGCAGCTGTCTTCTTGTGCTGTATATTGATAGACCAGGAACCAGCCGATTCCGAAACGCAGGAAACCTGTCATCATAAATCCAGTTGTATATGTGTTCAACGTCCTCCTGAGATGCTCAAAGGAACATGGGGGTTCTCCAGGACCCAGTCGCTTTGATGAAAAGATTTTGTCGATTGCGTTGAAAGTCCAGCTGATCGCCTTTGAGCTGATTAGAGGATCTAACCCACTTTGGTCTTGGCTCTACTAAGTTAATCAAAACCAAACATTTTTCTAAATAGAGGATATTTAAGAAGCTGTAATAGTTCATAAGCATAAGTGAAATATTTTAAGAGAAGTTTTCATGCATAATCTTGCTACTGTCACCCTACAAATCTGTGATGTAAACTATTCAACACATTAATTCATTTAAAGTCTATTTAACTTTTTATATACACTACACTCATGACTAAATATACTTTCCACAAAGCTTGTATTAATTACTGCAAGCGTGTCAAAATGGATGAACTAATTTGAGTTTTATACGCCTTTTCTCTGCAGGGTGCAGACCTTAACAGCACTGATTGTAAAGGAAACTCTCCCTTGCTGCTGGCGACCAGCTGTGGAGCGTGGAAAACTGTAGCTCTGCTGCTGACAAAAGGTGAGACACAAAGCTGTGCACCTCAACCAGGAGAGCAGAGGTAATTTAGGAACAGGTTGTAAGCATATGCTTGTGTCTGTTTAAGGAGCCAATGTTAATGTGAAAGACAAATGTGGATGTAACTTCCTTCACCTGGCCATTCTGCAGCCCAAAGGACTGAAAAATCTCCCAGATGAAGTACTGCAGGTACTCTCACAGAGTCATTGTCGCTTAGCAGATTATTAATTAATCTACATCACCCTCTGTTACACTTTGTCACACCATATCAAGCTCAAGAACATTTTATCAAACCCCTTTCTGATCTTTCAGGATCTCTGACACTATATTATATTCTATCACATTATTTTAAAATCTTTGAAGCTCTATGACGCTCTAACACACTCTATGATACTCTATGACACTCTGCCAGGCTCCACAACACTCTGTGCCCTGTCATACTTTATTAAATTTAATCAGACTCTATCCCACTCTAACAGGTGTTATTAAGCTCTGTGACATTTGATCATATTCTATTGTGCTTTTAAAAACATAATGCTGCTCTATTAGGCATTATGATGCTCTTTCACTGTTTCTCACACTC
Source organism: Garcialebias charrua (assembly GCA_038048925.1). NCBI lineage: Eukaryota > Metazoa > Chordata > Actinopteri > Cyprinodontiformes > Rivulidae > Garcialebias > Garcialebias charrua. Next base: position 10,005 of record JBBPBX010018187.1, on the reverse strand, counting down.
TATCAGTCTGTGACACTAACTTATACTCTAACATGTTCTATCACACTCTATGGTTCTCTACCAGGCTCCAGGCCCTTCTACTGTGCTCCACCACACTTTATCACTCAATGTGGTTCTGTCACACTCAAATGGGATGTTTTATGCTCTAGTAAACTCTGCAATGTTCTGATACACTCCGATATCCTATTTTACACTCTATCAAACTCTTTCATGCTGTAGCAGGTTCAACAACAATATATTACACTTTATTACACTCCTTTCTGATCTATCGGGCTCTTGCTGATACTACATTATACTCTATCACATTCATTTAAGCTCTATGAAGCTCTGTGACATTCTAACATGCTCTATCACACTCTATGATATTCTACCAGACTCCACAATACTCTGTGCTCTGTCATACTTTATCAAACTCTATCAGGCTCTATCCTACTCTAACAGGTGTTGTTAGGCTCTATGACACTTGATCATACTCTATTGTGCTTTTAAAAAAAATTGTGATGCTCTATCAGGCATTATGATGCTGTATCACACTTTCTCACACTCTATCCTACTTTGTCTCTATGATACTAAATTATACTCTAACATGCTCTACCACACTCTATGGTGCTCTAGTAGGTTCCAGGTCACTCTCCTGTGCTCTGACACGCTTTATCATACTCTATCTTGTTCGGTAACACTTCAATAGGCTGTTTGATGCTCTAGTAAGCTCGATCACTCTCTGATACACTATTATAATCTTTTACACTCTATCAAGCTCTTTCATGCTATATCAGGCTCCAATGAACTCTAACATTTATCACACTCTATAAAATGCTTTACCAGGCTTCATGACACTCTACTGTGTTCTGTCATGTTTTATCAGACTCTATCATACTCTACCAGATTCTATCAGCCAATTTAACACTTTATCACACACTATCATGGTCTTTAAAAATGTATCATGCTCTATCATGCTTTATGACACTATATCACACTTTATCACACCATCCTCTCCTATCAGGTGCTATGGCAATAAATTATACTCTGTCATACTCTTTTACACATTTCAAGATCTAACAGGCTCTATGGCACTCTAAGATGCTCTGCAACAACCTATGGTACTCAACCAGGCTCCAAAACACTCTAGTTTGCTCTGTCATACTTCATCATACTCAATCTTGTTCTATCACTCTCTAATATATTATGTTATGCTCTGGTATGCTCTATCACAATCTGATACACTCTATAATACTCTTTTACAAAATGTATCAAGCTCTTTTACACCCAATGACACTAACTCTTTGGTACTGATGCTCTATTAGGCTCTATGACACTCTATTGTACTCTGTCACTCTTTATTGCACTATATTTAGCTTTATTGCAGTCCAATATATTGAATTGTGGTCTATCAAGCTCTATCACACTGTTATGAAGGACAGTATAATGCTTTATCATACTTTAATCTTGCCGTTTTTGCTACTTTTTTGACATCTTGTTTTAACTTGTTAAAAAAACAGTATGCTTCTTTTATGATTGTCTATTGTTGTCGCTGTTGCCCACTGTTGTCATCATTCTTTGTTGAAAACACGTCTCTCTTGTAAATGAGTCCTCGAGGCTCAGTGGGATTAACCTGCCTAAGCAAACTGAATGTACTGAAAACAAGATAACACTCAATGTTAACTGTCTGCTTTTGTGCACTGAAAGGATTTTGATCAAATTGTCAAAGTCATAAGTAGTTACATTATAAGACCTTCTGGCCCACTGTTCCACAGCAAAATAACCACATAATAGTTCATTGCAAGGGCACGCAATGTGCAAGTATTTAACATAAAATAAGCCAATCACAGCTTTACATAAATACTGTACTGTACATTGTTGTGCATACATTTATACTTAAACTATACAGAAAAAAGATGTTTTCCTAGCTTTAAAATCCTCATAGCTGTATGCGCCAAGTAATAGAGCCTTTTCTGTGTCACAGACATTAAACTAATAAAGGAATTACTGTCATTCAGTATTTCGTGCAAACGATGTTGCCGTATAGTACAATAAAGGTCACAAACAAAAATGAAGTGGTTCTCATCTTCACTGGTTTCAGTTCCAAAAACATGATTACATTATAAACACAGCTGCTCATCCCATGGTAAATGCAACTACTAGTCAATTTCAGTGGCTAAACTATGTGTTGAACACCTTTTGAATCGACAGTAGATACCTTTCTGGTTCAAGAATACTTCAATACTGTAAATACAGTTGTAGTTTTTTATTGTTTTTGTTACTTAAAGACTATATGCTGTGTGGGCATGGTGAGCAACCCAAGTGTTTTGCATAGTTTTTAAGGAGGTATTAAAAGGTAAAAGGTGCCCTATTATGTGTAATAAGAGCATGAGAAAGCATTGCAGAGCATGACAGACCATGACAGAGCATTCATTCAACCTTTATTTCAAATTAAACATTTTTTACAGGTTTTGATAATGAACTTAAATTATTTTATTCCATGTAAGCCCTCAACTATTTTAATATGATTATAATGTGCTTATTTTGTTTGATTTCAGCATATCAGCGTGAAGGCTTTGCTGAACTGTGAGGATCACGAGGGCTGCACCCCGCTGCATTACGCCTGCAGACTGGGTATCCACGACTCGGTGAAGAACATGCTGGGCCTCTCGGGGCAGGTCGGCCTTGCTTGCAAGTCCAAGGACAAGAAGTCTGCTTTGCACTTTGCCGCTCAGTAAGTTCAATTGGTCCCTGAGGAGCAGGATTTTCCACACACTGAGCCAAATAACATTAATTAAACTGAAAGTTGATTACTAAAGTTGCTCGACCCTTGGAAATTTCTTAAAAAGTGTGCATCTATGTTGAAGTCACAATTTGTGTTTAGTTCCTTTTAAACGTTCATTGCATCATTTATCTTTGTTAAAGTAAAAAAGTTTTACTTTCTGTTAGAATTCCTAAAGTTTCCCAATTCAGTTGAATGAAAAGCCACCCAGATATTAAACATATGTTCCGACTATTTGCTCGTCATTGATCAATGATAGTCTAAGAGAATAAAAGGTTAATCAAAGTATTGCTTCTTCACAAGACACTGACTTTTGATCTGAAACCATGAAACCAAGAAATCCAGTGGGCAGTAATTAAACATGATGACCGATGATTAATGAAAGCTGTGACTGCATCTAAAAATGTAAAGGCAGTCCGGTTGTTTTAGTCCACTGAGAACTTTCAACACTGAGAAGTTTTTCGAAGATAAATTGTAGTAAAGCACCTACAACCCACTGACCTGATGAAACAGACAAAATAATTCAGTCAGGAACAAGTGAGGAATTCTTGTAAAAAAAGTGAACATTAAGCGTTACTGTTATTGATTTTATTTTACATGCATGCCCATTCCAATAGTGCCAAAGGGCAAAAGACCACACTGTGACCTTAACTCATCTGTTGTAAGTATCCTTCCACTGTTAGCTGCAAAAAATAAAACTCACCTATATAAACACTTTAGACATTAAAAAAAAGATCATTATGCATACATATATATATTTATACATACATTATACATCATACCATATTTTAAACTTCCTTTTCTTCAACCACAACAAAACAGCTAGCAAAAACATGCACTGTAAAAATAAAACTATGTACATGTATTGACCACACTCTGCAGCATTTCTTTATATATTTGTCTTGGATGTCCTGACCTTCAAAGAATGGTTCAGCTATTTTGAAGTGGAGTTTCGTGGAAAGGTTATAAGCAGATAGTGTGTTACCTGTTCTGGATAGCTCTTCATAGCTGTGAAAATAAGTTTCAGTTCAAGGGTGCTGCGAGCATGTGTGAGTTAGAAGAATATCATAAAACCAAATACAAACAGTGTGTGCATTTCACTCTGGCTACTGTGCAGCAATGCTTGTATACAGTATACTGTATTATATGCCAAATAAATAAATAAAAAACTCAGTAAGAGTAAAATACCGTAATTTAGGTATGTAATATGGCCCAATGTAAATTTTTTGTTTTATTTCATTAATTTTGTAATCAGGTGGTCCCCGACTTACGACGGAGATCCGTTCCTATGCTGCGTCGTAACTCGAAAATCGTCGTGTCGGAAAATACGTCCAAACGATGTGTCAGCATCATAGACAGAAACTGGAAGTCAGTTCCACAAGAGAGGAGCCTGATAACTGAAAGACTTTCATCCCATTCTGCTTTTGGAAACTCTAGGAACCATGAGTAAGCCTGCAGTCTGAAAGGGAAGTGCTCAGTTAGGAAAATAATAATAATAATAATAATGAATTCAATTTATAACGCACTTTTCATTAGTGAAAATCTCAAAGTGCTACACACATTGAATGCTACACACATTCATACACCGGTAGCGGCAGACTACCATGCAAGGTGCTTTCCAGTCCTACCGGGAGCAACTCGGGGTTAAGTGTCTTGCCCAAGGACACAACGACACATGGTGTGGGGAACCGGGATTCGAACCGCCAACCTTCCGATCGGGGGACGACTGCCATTACCACTACGCCACGGCCGCCCATGGAACAATAAGATCTCAAATATAAGATGGAACTCGGTTGTTGAGAGCTTTGTAGGTAAGAAGTCAGATTTTGAATTAAGTTCTTAATTTGACAGGGAGCCAATGGAGAGAAGCTAAAACTGGAGATATGTGATCTCTCCTACTAACTCCAGTTAAGGCTCTGGCAGCAGCATTTTGGATCAACTGAAGACTTTTTAAATAAGTATTTAGACACCCAGGTAATAAGCCTTTATATATAGTCCAGTCAAGATGTGAAAAATGCACGAACCAGTTCCCTTTCAGTTCGGTCTCTCGGTGCAACATACTTGCTATAGGCATTGCGCCCTCGCTCGATTACCTGAAGGAATACAATCACGCCTTTTACGGCAGGGGGCGTCACCCCGCGTCAGAGGTACAGCCTTTCAGATACTTAAGCGACTGACGCCCCTCCATCTTTCTCTTTTTTGCCCTTCACCTCGCTGAAACACCTGAACATCGCGGGACCTCTCTGTTGTCGCGTCGCTTGATTGAGGTGAGCTTGCTCCCTACACTGAGCGTACAGAGACAATTTTCCTGCGTACTGCTGGGCTGGCGAAAGCTAGTCCAGCATTTTTCTACTTAAGTTTCTCTTCTCTCCCGCAGCTTCGCTCGACGATGCTAACTGCGTCACAACCTTCTGCTAATCTACTAGCAGTCTACTAGCAATGGCAAGTCGACGGAGAAGACGGCTTCGAACAAAAGGAAACTAGGACCAACGTCTACTCTTCTCGTCTCCGGACATGGCTCCCGAGAAGGGAAAGCGGAGGACAAGGATGAAAAAAACCAGGACGAGTCCTCGCTCGCACCCATGCCCCAGCGGTTGCGGCTACTCCCTTTCGGCGATGGACACCCACGAGGCCTGTCCTGTCTGCCTAGGGATCCTGCACGCGAGGAAGGCACTGGAATCCCCCGACTCCTGCCCCCACTGTCGTCGAATGACGGCCACAGTGAGGAAACTCCGCGCGGACACGTTGGCCAAATCTATGGCAAGGACCGCGGCGATGAAGGTCGCACGTCGCACTAACCTGCCTGCTCCAGAACCGGAGCCTGAGAAAGTGGACCTGGAGTGCAATGGCCGGGTCGGGGAAGATAACGCGTCGAACTCTTCACTTCCTGTCGAAGACTCGACACCAGAAGTGTCCGACGTAGACGCCGAGTACGGTAACAAGGGAGAAATTGTTCATTCCTCCCAGAACCTGGCGTAGAACCTTCCGGAACCGGACTTGTCGGTACATGCCCTGTTCGACCTGTACCATAGGGCTGCTGACGCCCTGCAGGTCACGTGGCCGGACCCCACGCCTCGCCAATGGGCTTTGAGGCTGGTAGGAAACTACTTCTACGCGAAGCAACCGACAACATCGCAGAAAATGCAAATTTTTTCGGACTTTCTGACAAACGCTCCTGGGCGGAACCCAGGGCTCCCATCATGTTGCCATTGTCCTGACTCTTGGATGTCGCGGGAATGGAGGCTCTGGGCCTTGCCAGTGCACCCCCGATTGAGGAGTCTCTGGCGGCTCACCTGGCCCCCACAGCCGTGGGGATGAAACCAACGCCCAGCAAGGCCTGTCGCGCTTTGGAGAAACAACTCGAGAAGTGCTACAAGGCCCAGGGCCTCGCGGCTCGCGTAATGAATATGTTAAACATGGTACAGGCCTACCTGGCCGAAAAACTACAGGAGATCCAGGTAACAAAGGATGAGACCAAGGCCATAGAGGAGGCCTGCTGTGCCTCTGACCTCGTGCTCAGCATGATGGGGACAGTAGCTATTTCCCAGGGCAAAGCAATGGCAGAAACAGTTGTCGCCCAGCGTCATCTTTGGCTAACACTGTCGGACCTCCCGGAAAACCAGAGGTCCACTTTCCTACAGCACCCGATCGAGCCGACAGGATTCTTCGGGAGAGCTCTGGAACGTGTCTAGACAATAATAATAATAAATAATAATAAACTTTATTTGTATAGCACCTTCCTACAATGCCTTGCATTGACCAAGGTGCTTAACAGGACAGAAAATATAAAAACCGGTACAATAAATCAGTGAAAATAGAATAAAAGTAACAGCAATAAAAGGAGGCAATGGAAATAAAAAAGCTACATACTAAAATACCAAAGTAATAAAAGTTACACACTGAAAGCTTTTTTGAACAAGTGGGTCTTCAGTCTGGATTTAAACAGAGTCAGATCAGAGGTGGCACGCAGCTCAAGGGGGAGGCTGTTCCAGGCTTTTGGGCCGGCAACAGAAAAGGACCGGTCTCCCCATTGTTTGTACCTCGAGCGAGGCACCTCCAGCAGGTGTTGACTGGCAGATCGTAAAGCTCTACTGGGCTGATGGACTTTCAAAAGTTCTGAGATGTACAGAGGTGCGAGTCCATTCAGAGCTTTGAAAACAAACAGCAGCAGCTTGAACTGTATCCTGAACTGAACCGGGGGTCAGTGTTAAAAGGACAGGACAGGAGTGATGTGTTCATATTTTCATGTGTTAGTCAAAAAGCGGACGGCAAAGCTCTGTACAAACTGTAAACGGGAGATGGAGGATTGATTAATTCCAACATACAAAGCATTACAATAATCAAGTCTAGAGGTCACAAGGCATGGATGGCCTTCTCCAGATCACTACGGCTGAGGAGTGACTTTACTTTAGAGAGCAGACGGAGCTGAAAGAAGCTGGTCTTGACAACAGAACTGATCTGTTTATCAAGCTTTAAGTTGGAGTCAAGCTGCACTCCAAGATTTCTGACCACCGGGTTGAAGTGGGGGAGGGGAAAACCAAAACTGGGACTGGGAAGGATGTTGCTGGTGTCACCGGGGGCACTAAATAAAATGCATTCAGTTTTGTCTGTGTTTAGGTGGAGGAAGTTTTGAGAGAGCCAGTGCTTAATGTCATTTAAGCAGTTGACAAGAGTGTTTGAACTGAGTGAGGGGTTGGGAGTGACTGGCAGATAGATTTGTAAATCGTCTGCATACATATGAAAAGACAGATTATGACGTGCAATGATTGATCCTAATGGCAGCATGTAAAGAGAGAAGAGGACTGGCCCCAGAATGGATCCCTGTGGTACGCCAGAGGTCAGAGGGGTTGATGAAGAGGAGGACAGATCACCTATCATGACAGAAAAAGTTCTCCCAGTCAGGTAAGATCTGAACCACTCAAGCACAGCTCCCTGGAGGCCAACCTGCTGAGACAAACGGTTGATTAGTACCTGATGGTCGACGGTGTCAAAAGCTGCTGAGAGGTCTAACATCACCAGCAGAACAGGGTTTTTTGCATCCAGGGACAGAAGAATGTCATTCTGCACTTTGAGCAGTGCTGATTCAGTACTGTGACGGGCTCGAAAACCAGACTGAAATTTTTCAAACAGGTTGTTGAGCTCTAGAAAAGATTGAAGTTGAATAAAAACAATCTTTTCCAGGACCTTCGATAAAAATGACAGATGGGAAACTGGCCTGAAATTAGAGAGAGCTGTAGGATCTAGGCCTGGTTTTTTGAGAAGAGGCCTGACCACAGCATGTTTGAAAGCAGATGGCACATAACCTGAAGATAGACAGCTGTTAATAAATGACAAAACACAAGGACCAATTACATCAAAGGACTGTTTGAGCATTTTAGAGGGAATGATGTCCAGAGAACAGTTTGTTGGTTTCATCTGCTAAACCACCTTAATGAGGTGAGGCAGTGAAACCAGGTCGAACTCGTCAAAAACAGCAGTGGTCAGATCTACCATTTATCAGTACAGATTTAAAAAGACATGTCTGCTTTAAGAGCATCAATATTAGCTCATCTCTGACAGCATGGTGGGAGTATCTGAAAATGACAAAGTCTTCACTACTCCCATGCAGACATACGCCTCTCTGGAACAATCCTGACATTCAGCAAGAAAATAATTTGTTAAATTTCCCAGGTTGGAGAATGAAAGGAATTGATAATAATAATAATAATAATAATAATAATAATAATAATTAATTCAATTTATAACGCACTTTTCATTACTGAAAATCTCAAAGTGCTACACATATATTGAATGCTACACACATTCATAAACCGGTGGCGGCAGACTACCATGCAAGGTGCTTTCCAGTCCTACCGTCTGGAACACATATTTGAGGGTATAGACTTTATTCCATTTAATAAATTAATAATACAATATGACATTGATAATAAATATTTCCACAATACCAACAAATTAAGTCAATTGTAAAAAAGAAATTTAAGCTTAATAAAACATTGTTGGAAACACCAACATGTGTGTTAGAGTTTATTAATTTTCAACCACCCAAATTATTATCTAAAATATACAAAAAATTGTCTAGAATCGATGACTCGATAGCACTACCTGTTGAAAAATGGGAGTCAGATTTATCAATCAACTTTGAACAAAAAATTTGGTCTCAAGTATGTTCAAATACTTTTAAATTGACTAGAATCTCCAATTTACAATTAATACAATATAAGGTTCTCTATAGAGTACATTATACAGGTCAGCGAATGTTTAAGATGGGCTTTACACCATCTAACAACTGCTCACAGTGCATAAGTAATATACCTGATGATTATATTCACGCACTCTGGTTCTGTCCACCCGTTCAGAGGTTCTGGGTACAGGTATGTGAAGACTTGTCTAAATGTTTGAAATTTAATATCCCACTCTCTCCATCTGTTTGCTTATTGGGTATCTTTGAAGATGTTATACTAGAAAAAAATACATCCTATATGCTTTTCACTGCCTTATGCATCGCAAAGAAAACCATACTCGTAAATTGGAAAAATAAAAATAATCTTAGCATTAATCAGTATAAAAATCTTCTGTTAGATCATATTAGTCTTGAAACAGCATCTGCCGACACATCGGATCAATCTATTTGGCATTCTTTGATCGGCTCCGTTACGTAGTGAGGGTGGGGGGTCTGGGATCTGGCCTTGTGGGGCATTGGGGCTGGTGGGGGGGAGGTTGGGGTTTGGGGCGCCGGGGGGTTGGGGCTGCTTGGGCGGGGAGGACCCTGCCTTCGACCTGGGGAGGACCGGGGGGTTCTGGGGGATGTCTGCTAGGGGCGGCATGCGGGCCCTCGGGTGGTCGGTGGCGGCGGTCATGGGTCGCCGGTCGGTGACCCGGCTGTGCTGGGGTGGTTTCGGGGTGGGCGCCGGGAGCTTGGGACTCTGGGGGCGTGTCGTCCCCGGGCTTGGGCCTGGTGGGGATCGGGGGTCTTGGGCTCTGGCGGGCGGGTCGCCGGGCTATGGGCTGGCTCGCGCTCTGGTGCCCGGCTCTGGCAGGGGGATCTCGGCTCGCTGGTGGGTTGGGGGTTCATGTGCTGGGGGGTTGGGTGTCTGGGAGCGTGACTAGTGGCCAAAGGGAGGGGCGGGCCCAGCCTGGGTGTCTAATGTGTTATGTGTTCTGAAAGTTGTTAGTATGAAGGGTGGGTGTAGTATTTCTTCTGGGGTAGGGACCAAGTGGATGTCCTTGATGATGGTCTGGGACTA
>JBBPBX010018186.1:13995-33828 GCA_038048925.1 Garcialebias charrua | reverse complement strand
TAAACGAGCGAACCAGGAAGGACCGGGTTCAACGGGACCATCTTCTGGCACGATGGAGCGGAGCTTCAAGTGTACAGCCTCGTTGCAGCCTGGCAGAAGCCTCGCAGCAGCGAGGACCTTCTCCTTACGGATTAATTTAAGGGAGACACTTGTTGAACTTTGTGTTGTCTTGACTGGAACAGCGATAACTCCCAAAATCTCCGCGTGAACGAGCGGAGCTGGCGAAAACCGGAAGAGGAACAAGCTAACATTAGCATCGGATTCGGGTGGTCTCATGCTAAAAGGAGCAGCAAATTGCGGCGCGCTCAGACGGGTTTCGGTAAGTTATCTTAAGCTAACACTAACAGTAAGTCAAATGAGTAAAAAAAAAAGAGCTAATTTTAAAACAACAACACATTATACAGATACTGGCTGTTACAGAGGGCGTAAACAGATCGTTGAAGGGCGTGGACTTCAGAACTTCAATCAGAACCAGTCGTTCAAAACGAAAGTTAAAAATGGCAGAATTAAAAAGGGTATAATTGATTATCTAAGAATTATTTTGTGTATTAAATTGAATGAACACTGTTTTTTAACCCCAAAGAAATACCATAAACATTTTAAAAACATATATGTGGTCCCCTTTAAGTGGAAAAAAATAAGTGCCAGTACTCTCCCTAATGTCATAATAATATGGGACAGAAACATAGTATTTTTATCTAGATCTGTTTACTGAGTTAAAGATCAGTATTTTTAATGTAAATTTACAAAAAACAAAGCCAGTTCTAAATTATTTCCACATGTGCCAAATTCAAAAAGTTAGAGGCACTTTTATTAACTTCAAGGCTCATGGTGCTAAAGTGACATGAAAAACAACATAAAAATGAGCCGACTTTACAACATACCTTGCAGCCAAGCTTTCCGTCTTTGGCAATTAGCCAGTTGTTCTGTGAGCAAAAATACTGCACTTGATCCTTTGACCAACAGTCCGGCCACTGGTCATTTTGTTGTATGTTGTTGACGTCTCTTTCGGCGGCAAAATCGACAGTAACAGGCGTTTGTGAAGCATCAGGCTCCGATGTGCTAATGCTAGCTTGTAGAGTCCGTACTCCGTTTTCTTGTGCAATGACAGACTGTTCGAGAGTGCTACTGTTATCAGTTAACTCTGCTCCATTTCGTGTCCTCCCTTTTGGAGCCAGCTCAACATCACAAGTGATTGTTTTCTTCCTCTTTTCCTCTCACGTGAGATGCCTAGGTCCACTTGAATGTACAGCAATTGATTTGTGCCAAAAACAATAGGCTTTTTCTGAGGGCTTTTTTTTTTCAAGTGGAGAAGAAGAAAATAAGTTCCGGAATGCACCGTACTCTAAAAAAAAGTCCCGATACTCTCAGGGTTAAATTTTAGAAGTGGTGGAACTGCGTTCCGGTGCGTTCCGGTGCGTTCCGGCCCACTTAAAGCACTGGGTAGAAGTACATTAGAAATGCAGCTGCCAGGAAAAAGACAGAGGAAGGTCAAAGAGGAGATATATGGATGCAGTTAGAGAGGGCATGGAGGTAGTTGGAGTGAGGACAGAGCGAGATGAAGGAAGATGACTTCCTGTGGAGACCCTTGAAGAGGGTAAAGCCAAAAGAAGAAGAAGCATGTTTAAATTGAAAAATCCTTCTGTTAATTGTTATGATCTCTAGTGCAATCTTGAGATGCATCTGATCAATACTGCTGATGTGCGAATACTTGTTTGTTTTTTCATATATAGATCAATTACATATGAAACACTTCTGAACTGAAACACAAAAAAATTTGTGTGACAAGGTACTATCTGGAATAGATTTAAAGGTTACTCATAGTAATTGCATATCGCTGACAGGATTTTTATAAAAACAATAAATGTAATGATGATGATAAGGTGGTAGTCGTTTATGGCTACAGTGCCAGGTGGTGAATATAATTACAGTAACATTGAAGTCCATAGACAAATATTTAATATTTACATGGTTGAACTTCTTCCAAACTGGCTGTAAACATGGCTCCTGGCTCCATTTAATCCAGTTCATTAGAGATTTTGGGTGATGAAAATTTCCTGATACCCAAATCAATACAAAACATGTCTGAGTTTGAGAGAAAACACTTGTTTGTGCTTTTTCATACATGAACTTTGCTCAGCTGCTCCCTTCTTCAGAGGTAGTCCCAGTAAGTGAGCTTGCTTTCCCACACGTCAAGAGAGTGATTAAAGCCATAGATATTATTGGCTAGGAGACTTGACCAATCATACATTGAATGATTAAATCAACAGTGTTTATGTGGTGATTTGTTAGCTAAGAGTAAGTTTCACTGCAGTCATGAAATGATCTCCTGATCATCAGCTCTACAGGCTTACATTCCTGTGCACATGTACCCATTTAGGCATGGTCCTCTCTTTTCAGTGTCTCTTTCTCTGTGGCCTCAAGCTCTCGATATGTCTTTTTTATTTTTATTTTTTATTCTTTTTTATTGATGGCTTCAGGCAAAAGTTCTTGATTTTTTTAAAGGGGACCACACATGCAAAATTCACTTTTTAATGTTTTTTTTTACTCAACTTTGGGTATTTACTTCATAAAAAAACAGTCCTTGTGCCAAAAAAATGCACCCAGTGGTTTATTTACTCTAAGTAGATTTATTTTACTGTGATACAAACGGTTCGTTTTAAAATACGCTCGCATGTGACGTCACAAGCGAGAGGACAACCCACCACAACCTGAGTCCAGCCCCTCACCTAGCAACCCCTGGTTAGGCTCAACCCACTTCTGTATTAAACACATGACTGTTGTTTTTCATGATTTCATCTCATCTTTTGTTTATATGTTCTTAATTTCATGTGTACAGCACTTTGTTGCAGCTAAAAAAGGCGTTCAATACAGGATCAACTGGACTTTATTTGTTGCAGAAAACGTTTCGACTTCTGTCCAGAAGTCTTTTTCAATTCTGAATGAATGGAAGCTGTGAGAACGAGAAGTTTTATACAAGTCACGCACCAACATATGAAATTGGAAACTGAAGTAACACCACAAAATACCTAACATGCCCATTCTATTTAAATTGACAAAACAACACATCACACCTGGGGGTTTGTAACACATATCATTTTATCATGTCCTGGACGACTGAGAATCTTCACCAGCACTTTGTTGCAGCTGTGTTTTTTTTTAAATGGCTTTATAAATAAAGTATAATTGTTATTTTTATGTTTTAGTTCAATTTTTAGTGTATTTGCGATCGCTCCCAACGCGCAGCCGGCAAAAATTAAACGAGCGGACCCCCGGCGTAGGGACCCGCGGCAACGGGACACTGCTTCTGGCGCGATGGAGCGGAGCTTCAACTGTACAGCCTCGCTGCTGCCTCGAAGCAGCCTCACAGCAGCGAGGACCTTCTCCTTACGGATTAATTTACGGGAGACACTTGGTGAACTTTGTGTTGTCTTGACTGGAACAGCGATAACTCCCAAAATCGCCGCGTGCAACGAGCGGAGCTGGCGAACACCGGAAGAGGAACAAGCTAACATTAGCATCGGATTCGGGTGGTCTAATGCTAAAAGGAGCAGCAAATTGCGGCGCGCTCAGACGGGTTTCGGTAAGTTATCTTAAGCTAGCACTAACAGTAAGTCAAATGAGTAATAAAAAAAGAGCTAATTTTAAAACAACAACACATTACAGATACTGGCTGTTACAGAGGGCGTAAACAGATCGTTGAAGGGCGTGGACTTCAGAACTTGTATCAGAAACCGGTCGTTCAAAACGAAAGTTAAAAATGGCAGAATTAAAAAGGGTATAATTGATTATCTAAGAATTATTTTGTGTATTAAAATGAATTAATATTGTCAAGATAGCACACAGACATAACATAAAAATTTTAAAGACCTATATGTGGTCTCCTTTAAATGAATCTCAGCCACAACAGTATGGAAAATTTGCACGTCAGGTGCTACAAAATGGTCGCTAGTCAGTAACCCAACTTTGGGTATTCGTTTTCAAAATCTGTCGAAGTTTCTTGTCCTTCAGAGGATGGAAAAGTGAGACTCCAGTTGTAGGCTTGGGTGGGTTTACACAATTAATAACAACGCATTGGTATTTCTTTTTCAATTAGGGTGCCTTGTTTTTTGAGTATTTTAGTAGTATTTTTTAATGTTTTTAGTATGTTAATAGTATGTTTAATACTTTTTGTATGGTAGTAGTATTTTTTAATACTTTTTTGTATGTTAGTAGTATTTTTAATGTTTTTTTGTTTGTTTGTTTTTTGCATGTTAGTAGCAGTTTTTAGTGTGTTTTTAGTATTTTTTCTGCATGCTTTGATATTTCTTGTTATTATTGTTTTTTTATTTTTTAATGTTTTTAGTATGTTAATAGTATGTTTAATACTTTTTGTATGGTAGTAGTATTTTTTAATACTTTTTTGTATGTTAGTAGTATTTTTAATGTTTTTTTGTTTGTTTGTTTTTTGCATGTTAGTAGCAGTTTTTAGTGTGTTTTTAGTATTTTTTCTGCATGCTTTGATATTTCTTGTTATTATTGTTTTTTTTGTTTGTTTGCTTTTTGTTTTTTGGCGAGTTGAGATGGTTCTTCTTTTCCTAATCATTTCATTGCATTGTTGACCTTGTGTTCAGTTTGCATATGACAAATAAACTTAACCTGAACCAGAATAATTTTTCTCAGAGGATCTCCAATGCACACCTCTGGCAGTTTAGGATCCCTTGTTGTTGAGCGCCTGTGACGTCACACCTCCTGGGTGATCATGGACAATGCTCAAAAGACCCAAGTACAGTAGTTTTATTTTAGTTTTCAATATTAATTCAAAATTTGTGTGAAGTTTATAAAATGAATTGTTCTGAAAACAACAATTTTTCATGACTTTTAGCTTCAGAACAAGTTTTGTTTCTGTTGGTCAAGCCTTTTTGTTTGTTAGCAAAATAATGTGTGAACCAATGGAATTGAAAGGTTTAGAAAATGATTCTTAAATGTCTATCTTTGACTTTTAGAGTTGATCCAATCCAAGATGTCTGCCGCAGCACATTGATATAAGTCAATTTGAAATAGTTACAAGTGTCAGTCGAACAAAGTTTGAACTGGGTCATTCAGAAGTCACAACTTGTCACAAGTCACAAGTCACAACACTGACCCAACACTTCTGGTATAATTACACATATTTTTATTTTTTTATTAAATTTATTCATTTTACATCAATAAAAAAACATTTAAACATACAGTGTACAATATAAAAGACATACAATGAAAGGAGGCAGAGAGAAGAAATAATCTTATAGTATCTGCCCCTTTTTTTTTCTTCAAAAAAACACAAAAGCAAACTCAATCCAAACAATTAACTAATGCAACGTTTTTCTAGTAATTGAACAAAAAACTTCAATTTTTTGACTAAATACTTACTAATAGAATCGATTTAACTAAAGATTTTCGTATTTTGTTAACAACCTAGATTTAATCATTTTTTAAACACAAGCATAGATTTAGCGTATTTAACATTGTTTTCTAAATTGTTCCATAAATCAATTCCCTGTATCGAAACAGTCCGACCTTTCGAACTGGTCCTATACTGAGGTTTTGCAAAAATCTCATATTTGTAAGGATTGGTCTAAACAACTGCAACTTCATCATTCGTGAAAGTAAAATGATCCTAACCTAAAACTCTGGCATGTAAGTTGGCAGGCGGTAGGCCTTTAAAAGATGACTGCACCCAGTTTACTTTTAAAACTTGAGAATTCAGCTGTATACTTTGGGATCATTAATAAAATCCACTGCTTTAGGCTTAATAAGGGTTTACTAAACTCTGCTAACACATCTTGCTGAAATTAGCATGATTACTAGCATTAATTATCGCAGATGAAACGTAAGCCAGAACAAGGCTTTACGGGACCACGCAAGCTCCTTTTTCATCTTTCACTCATGCTTTTCTGCTACCCCTCATTTTTCCCATCCCCCACACCCCGAACCCCCAGCTGCACTCCCTGCAACCCCCCAGCATATGCAGGGCTCTACCAATGGGAGCTCTACAACAGTATTCCTTCCCAGAGACAAGTACTTTCTAGGTCTGCTGTGATCACACTCGCTGCCTGTCATGCTCCTTAACTCCAATCATGTGCCCGATGCTGAAATGTTTTCCATCGCAGTCTTACAGATTTGGTAAAGTGGGGTTTTGTGGTTGCTACCGCTGGGTGTGAAGACTGCCTGTTCAGTGGAACACTAAAATAAAGAGAGCAAGAGAGAGCAAGATATTATTGCTGGTGTCTTTCTACCGATGCTCCATATGGAGCATCTTAACATACTGCATCAATGTGCGGTTTCTTAGTTGCACAGTGACTCAGAGGAAAGTGCTCCAGAGAATTATCAACACAGCCCAGAAGATCGTGCGCTGGCCTCTCCTCTCACTGGAAGATCTACAAAGTTCTTGCTGCATAGGAAAAGCCCACAACATCTTAAAAGGGCGTGTCTCACCATGGACCGCATCTGTTTGAACTGTAATCATTAGGGAAAAGGTACAGATCAATCAAGATGAGAACAAACAGATTTCAAAATATTTTTTACCCATCAGTCGTTACTGAACTTAACAAAATCTGTAAATGAAAAATCAAATCAAAACCATCACTGTTCGGGCAAATCAGAAGCCATGGCTGACAGCAGAGGTTTACAGACTCCTGAGAGCCAGGAATGCTGCCTTCACAGCGGGAGATCAGGTGGGCCTGAGGACAGCCAGAAACAACCTGGCCCGGGGCATCAGAAAGGCCAAGAAGCACTATTCCAGGAAAATAGCTCACCGCTTCAAGGACAGCAAGGATACAAGGAGTCTGTGGCAGGGAATACAGACCATCACAAACTACAAACCATCCCCCCAGACCTGTGACAGCACAACCTCTACGCTGAATGAACTGAATGACTTCTTTGCTCGGTTTGAGGCATGTAACAGCACACCTGCACAAAAACTCACCCCCTCTCCTGATGACCAGGTGCTGGCGCTGTCCTCAGACAGCGTGAGGCGATCATTCATCAAGATCAACGCCCGGAAAGCTTCTGGTCCTGACAACATACCTGGTCGTGTGCTGAAGGACTGTGCAGGAGAACTCGCAGCGGTCTTCACGGACATCTTTAACATCTCACTGAGTCAGGCCATCGTCCCCACCTGTTTCAAAGCCACCACCATCATCCCTGTCCCAAAGAAGGCAACGCCCTCCTGCCTCAATGACTATCGTCCAGTAGCACTCACCCCCATCCTGATGAAGTGCTTCGAACGGCTAGTCATGAAAAGCATCACATCTGTCCTCCCTGCCTCCCTGGATCCCTTCCAATTTGCATATCGGCCTAATCGCTCAACCGACGATGCCATCTCCTCTGCCCTCCACACAGCTCTCACACATCTGGACACGAAAGACTCCTATGTCAGAATGCTGTTCATCGACTTCAGCTCGGCATTCAACACCATCATCCCCCAACAGCTCATCCTTAAACTGGACAGTCTGGGGCTGAACACCTCAATGTGTAACTGGCTGCTAGACTTCCTGACCGGGAGACCACAGGCAGTACGGGTCGGGAATAACACATCCAGCACCATCACATTGAATACAGGAGCCCCACAAGGATGTGTGCTGAGCCCCCTTCTATTCACCCTGCTAACACACGACTGCACACCATCATACAGCTCCAACCACTTCATCAAGTTTGCGGATGACACAACAGTGGTGGGTCTCATCAGCAACAACGATGAGACGGACTACAGGAACGAGGTGAGCCGCCTGGCCTTGTGTCTCACTCTCAACGTGGAGAAGACAAAGGAGATTGTTGTGGACTTCAGGAAGAGGGATGCCCAACATGCCCCTCTGACCATCAACAGCACCACAGTGGAGAGAGTGGACAGCACCAAGTTCCTGGGAGTGCACGTCTCAGAGGACCTGTCCTGGAGCAGGAACACTGCATCACTGGCCAAGAAGGCTCACCAGCGCCTCTACTTTCTCCGCAAGCTGAAAAGGGCTGGAGCTTCAACCCCCATCATGTGCACCTTCTACAGGGGTGCCATAGAAAGTGTCCTGACCAGCTGCATCACGGTGTGGTTTGGTGCATGTACTGCATCTTGCCGCAAGAGCCTCCAGCGCATCGTGAGAGCAGCTGAGAAGATTGTCGGCACCTCCTTGCCCTCACTGCAGGACTTACACAAGTGAACCTAGTTCTCCAGCATCCCAACAAGCAATACCTTTTAAGTTAAGTCTCCGGCCAGACAGTACAACCTGGTTTCTTCCAGTTAAATTAACATCTACATCACAGTTTGGAGCTGACCCCAAGCAACCACTCTCCACTACAATGAGCATGTTACAACCCACAATATCTACGCTATACCAACCAGCCTATCAAATAATGAAGCCTGTGACTACAGCTGTAACTGCTCAACATAGTGGCCCAGTTACACCGATGCCAATCCAATACCAGCCCAGTTCTACAGGTCCAACCCATACAGAATACCAGCCACATCCAGCTGTGTCAATACCAACACGTCAACCCCTGGCTCCAGCAACAGCACGTCATGTGCTGCAACCCACATCACTATCAAACAATATTATGCTTCAGGGCCAGAACCTTTACACTCCTATGGCAGTGCCACAGCCTGTGCATCAGCCCACACAAGTTAATGCTGCACAGCCTGTGTATCAATCCACACAGCTTAATGCTACACTGCCTGTGTACACAGCAAATTCGGAAGTGTTAATTCAACTCCTATAGAGTTAAATTTAACACTTTCGAAGTATCTACAGGTAGTCACCGACTTTCGAGCGAGTTCCGTTACTACGAGGTGCTCGTAACACAAAATTTCGTATGTCGGAACACGAAACACGTGTCACTCGTAAGTCCGGATTTTCGGTCTTAAGTTGGAAAATTTATGCTAGCGCTACTACGAACACTCGTTTTTCAACACAAACGTACATACTAGTTCATAAACATGCTCAGAAACTTGTTTACAAACTGTTAGCTAACACACTTTCATCTAAAAACACATAAAAGTGCTGTATTTTCTGTATGTTCTGTACAACTTTACTGTTCGTTAGTCAGCTTGTAAGTCCGGAACCTCGTATGTCGATGCGCTCATAAGTCGGGGACTACCGGTACCTGTATATAGGTCCAACCTGGATTGAGTTAAAATGACACTTTTAAAAGTGTTAAACGTTGTAGTGTTAAAACAACACTCTCTGGAGTTGAAATTTAACACGTCAGTGTTGAATTTACCTAACACTACATTATAGTGTTGAAATTTAACACCATCTATGTGTTAATTTAACACTGAATAAGGTTCAAAATATAATAATAAAATAATAATAATAAACTTTATTTGTATAGCACCTTCCTACAATGCCTTGCATTGACCAAGGTGCTTAACAGGATAAAAAGATGAATAAACTGGAACAATAAATCAATGAAAATAGAATAAGAAACAGCAGCAATAAAAGAAGGCAATGGAAATAAAAATACTACATACTAAAATACCAAAAATAATAAAAGTTACACACTGAATGCTTTTTTGAACAAGTGGGTCTTCAGTCTGGTTTTGAACATAGTCAGATCAGAAGTGGCACGCATTTAACTCGATGGAAAGTGTTAAATGAATTTTTAAAATACTACTGGTTGTCAATACCATTAATAATTCACAAATTCACGTCCAAAAACTTGAAGTTATGAAAACCACACAAGTTGCAGTTTTAGAATCCACTTTTATTTTAATCAAGCACCATATAAACATGGCTTTGCAACAACAGAAGTCAAATAATGTGACAATGTGGCACAATGTATGTTTTTTCACATATCTCATTAGAAAGCTGCTTAGGGTCTGTAATAAAGCAAGTCCTTAACTGAAAAAACAGAAAATGAATCTGCTCTCTCATTGATACAGTATGCATTAAAATGATCATCGAAATAAAGTGTGTCCACTCCGCAAGTCAAAATGAAAGCTTGGTCATCATGTACAATGATGTTAGTGACTTTTCTGAAAATGGGAATTTCTGTTGTTGTTCCAGTACAAACAAACATACCAATCTGATATTCTGTACCATAGTTTTTTTTTTTACCCAATTAGTGGTCAACACTTCAGAGAATGTGCCTACATTAAAAGCAGAACTTAAAACATTACCTCCATCCAAGCTATTACCGTAATAATTTCTGTCTTCACTGGACCATATTCAAATCTTTTAAAATCAAAATTCTCCCAGTGGTAAGCTAGCTGTCTCTGGTGTTGCTTAACCAATGCTTTTGTGATATTTTTGAAGTTTTTCACTGATCTTTTGAAAAACTTATGTTTGGCCTCAAACCTCATGCACCATACATAAAGAAGTGGACCTATTTTTCTTATACAACGTGGATAATGTAGCATGAAATGATGCTTTGGAATCAATCTTTTCTGTGAAAACAAAGATTTAAATAGCTTGTGGTGGTCCTTAATCAAGTTCTTCAAATAGTAAGTCATACCTTTAGTTACAATGGGTGAAAACACAATATTCACAATCTGAACCAAGAGGAGCAGCAGATTCCAGTAACAGTTATTTCTTTCCTATACATCACCAAAAATAAGAGGAGCATTTCTCACAAGAGACACCACGACTGAATTGCATTTAGTCCAAGATCCTTGCTAGCCTCATCCATTTTCAACCCACTTGGCCTATTTTTTCTCTCAATATAACCATAGTGGAAACTTTGAATCCTCTGTCACAATGACTCCAAAGAAAGATACGTCTGGTTGACAAGGTACTGTAAGACAAGTTTGAGTTCGTACTGTACTACACCTTCAAGTAAATTGTGCATTATGTCAACTGCGTAGTTGTCAGAGGTGTGGTTAGAAACGCAACGTATTGAGTATGCATGTCTTTTTCACACCAAATGTTGAAAGCAACGTAGGATTTTCCTGTAGAGCTGCACAATGTTCTGCGTGGATTTCTTTTGTACGAAAAATCATACCAGGCTCATATTCAGTAAAGACAGACTGTGACTCATCCTTACTTATCAAACAAAATCTACAGATATGTCGCACTGAAGGACTCAACAAAACCGAACAGTCCATGTAAACCAAGGTTGTCACCCGTTACTTGCATAACAGAACCAAGCAATAGTGAGTCTGAGAAAGGCACCTCAATTCATTGAGTTTCAAGAATTTTTAGATCATCAACAAGTGGCTTTAGGATGTCATCAAAGCCATAAGTTTTCAGGTCTTGTGAGTGAAAAAGACTCACAACATGTATATTCATCAACACAGAATTATATTTTGGGGGGAGGTTCCTCAAGATAAAGTAAATACAACCAAGTTTGTGAATCCCTTTCTTTGAACCTAAAGGGTTTGCTGTCTCAAACTCATCAAAAAAGAGTTGAATCTGTTGAGCATGTTTTTTTCTGGGAAAACAAAATGTTACTTTTGAAGTATGAACCATCACATGTCCTTATAAATGCCTTCTTCGTGAAGATTGGCTTTCAAAAAACTTTCACGCACTTCAGAATTCTTGAACATAGACTTAAGAGTACCTAGTATTGGTGTGTACACAAATTTATCTGTTACAGGGACCTGACTGTATAGTCCTGTTGTTCGATCTCTGCGAAGATCAAACCGCACCCCAAGAACATATTCAACAGGTTCAACAATTTCCCACTTCTCCTCGAAGAACTTCTGTCTTTTGATTCTAGAGTTCAAGCTTGAAAAGGGATTTTTTAGTTGATCAAAACATTTTTCCATTTTCTTTTCCAAATCTGTGCCTTGAATT
The DNA here is from genome assembly GCA_038048925.1 of Garcialebias charrua. NCBI lineage: Eukaryota > Metazoa > Chordata > Actinopteri > Cyprinodontiformes > Rivulidae > Garcialebias > Garcialebias charrua. The sequence goes on along the minus strand of JBBPBX010018186.1, from coordinate 22,087 downwards.
TCAGAAGTACAGCTGAGAACTGCCTCTCTTACTTCCCTATGAATGTCATTAACAAGTTCCTCCATGGAACCCACCATTGCTTGAACTGTGCTCTCAGCAACACCAGATGTTTGTACAGTAATTGTGCGACAGCAGAGGCACACCCGTTCATTATATGATTGTTGTTGGTAGATGGTGGAGTACTTTCAGGACAGTTTGTACTGGCCGCCTGTGAAGTTGACAGTTCACAAACTTCAAAACAGCATCTCTATGGAAATGAACAAGATGCTTTTTAAAACCTGAATGTGCAAAACGATGAACAACATCCCAACTGTCCACATTTCAAACGTAAAGTCTTTCCAGGATATAGACCATGGTGGAGTTTCAAATGCGGACAAAGCAACACAGAACTTTTGTGGTGTGCTTTACAGATATAACAAAGAAACATGTTTGCATCCAAGGAATCGCCTCAAGCGTCATGCAAAAATCTTGCTCGTAGCTCCCTGACTCTGGGACTTTCTTTGGCACTTCCCACATCAATGTTAAAAATGGTAGTTTGGATGAATGTATAGAAGTTGTAGAGCGATTCATGGTAGTTGACACTGAAGATAAAGTGGGCCTTGAAGAGCTCATCAAAAGCTGCCAAGGAGGTCTGTGCATTGCAAGGGATGGTCTTGTGATCAATGATGATGTAGTATCTTTGGATGTTGCTCTTGTTTTCTCCAACACACAGGAGGAAGGGCTGTCCTGGTTCCACACCACCAAGGAAGATTTCAACACTGGCTCCTAGCTTTGAAAAAATGTAAAGAGAAATAATAAAATTCATGAAATATAGAACAGCAACTTACACAAGATAACACTGCACAGCCTTTGTATCAGCCCCCGCAGGTTAATGTTGCACAACCTGTGTATCAGCACACACAAGTCATCACTGCACCTCCTGTACACCAGCCCCCACCGACTATTACTACGTAGCCCATCTTGCAGCCACCAGGTTATCAGCCAGGTCCATCTCCACAACCTGTTCTCCAGCTTCAGCCTCCTGCAGTACAGATGGTCTACCAGCCAGTGCCTATCATGGTAGGGCCAGCTCCTCATGGATACAGTTCTTTCCTGCCACAGTACACCATGTCACAGTCTACATACAGTTTCCAGCTGTCGAAGCAGCCTGTTCCTGTACCTGAACTGCCCAAGCTGGTTTGTGATAGTGAGAGAGAATTTACTGACCTTAAGATGGCACTAGACCACCTGTTTGGCCCCTATACAGAGCTGTCGGAGCACTACAAATACCGTGTACTTATGGAGCATCTAGTCCTGGATGAGGCCAAGCTGATTGCTCAGTCTTGCAGACATTATACCCAACCTTACACAGCTGCTATCGAGGCTCTACAGAGGTAACATGGACAACCACATCAGCTAGCACAGAGTGAGATTCAGAGACGGCCCGCCAATAGGGGGCGCCTGGGTGCCGCCCACCCACTGGAACTTCCATCCACTGGAACTTCTAGACTTAAAAAAAAAAAAAAAGAAATTATAAAATAAAAATAATTATAAATATATGTATATATGTTTTTAGTTGTGCAGGATAAATATTTTATAGGTAATGATGAGTTATATTCTTTGTTTCAAAAAACGTTTTCTGATTTGTGACGTACTTCCGGTCCCCGGGCGCACGGCTCTTATCCGTTGACTCTCATTCAGTCGCGCAAGCGCATTCATTGCACATCATCGCAAAATAATGGAAAGTCGCTGGACGCATATTTCACCGCCCTGGACACGTACAACGTGAGGCTTTACCCACGAGCTGCCGCTACGTGTTTCCAGTGACGTTTTTTTTTTTCTCTCCCTCGGGGAACAGAGCTGCTCTCAGGTAATGTTTAAATCAATTGAAAGCCCTTTATCTAATGCCTATTTGCCATTTTGTAGCTGTCAGCTCATAAAAAAAAAAAGAGTTGCAACAGCCCGCATCATTTTGATCAGGCAGAGAGAGACCGTGCATGTGGGTTTGTCTACACTCGTGGGGTCCTCCTGTCTGTGAGGAGACGAAGACCGAGAGCTCAGCTGACAACACACACCTCAAGCTACGTTGGAAATTGTAACAGCAGTAATTATTAACTTGACTTCTTGCCGTACTGCACACACAGGTAAGCGATCAATGAGTTAATAAAATGCACAGACATGAAGTACTGGGAGCGGAACGTGTGTTAACAGCTGGTGCTGTCTGTCACATGCTAAGCTAGCTTGTTAGCTGTGTTTATGAACGTGTAGCCGGATGCTTCAAAGTGTGCAAAGCGAACCTGTGTTACCTTAAAGCAACAAGGTAATATTCTCTGGGTGAAATTCACAGGGTGGCGTTGTTGTTTAACTTACTATGATTAATTTATTCATGCTCTCAGGGCATGAGTAATGCCACAAACGATATAAAAGTTGCTGTTATAAACCTGAACATGTGACGACTCTTGTCAGCTCATGAACTTGTTACTCCTCAGAGAGTTTGTTGTTAACTGTTCTCTTTTTGTTTAAGCAACAGTTTGTAATGGTGTCATTGTCATAATTCATAATGAATAAATCTGAGTGAATAATGAATAAACATGGCTCCGTTCCACCCATCAACTTTCAGTTAAGTTGTACTGTTGTTTCAAAGCTATAGTTAAAGTAACCAAGCAGCAGAAGGATTTATTCATTGTGAAAGAACCGAAGGACAGACAAAAACAGTTACAAAAATACTGTAAGTCTCTTTATTTTCTTTCCATGAAAAAGGGAGTTGAGCAGCTGTGGTTGGACAGGAGAGGATATTAGATAAGTAAAGCAGGTCTTGATCTTGATGGATGATTGATGGTTATAAGGACTCTTACTTTGGTTACACTTTGTTGCAAGAGCAGGAGACACTATGCAGTTTTGGTTTCAGGAGGACATCTTGAAGAAAAGGACAGTCAGCTAGAGGTGAGAGAAGCTACCAGTAAATGCATGATGTAGGTTTTTACAATGTTTTTCATCATAGTAGTTCTGTATTGTGAAAAAGTGAGGAGAACTAGTTACATCTTTACAAGTGCAATGTGAATTTGAATTGTTGCTATTAAATGTACACATATACTCATAAAATAAATAGTTGTTATATGTTAAATAATTAGAAAGCTGACTAATAGCCATTGCTATTCTCTTGACTACCAGGAAAAATAAATATTGTCCATGCCCCAATATTTTATTATTTATATGGAAGAGAAAGGTGCCAAAACCCACCTTTTCATATTTAGCATAATTGAAAAAGCCCTAAATCAGAGAGTCAGAGAATCTTTATTGTCATTTGCACCACATGTGGTACATGTGATGAAACAAGATTATGTACACAGGGTCCCAGTTACATCCAACAATAAAAAGTAAAAGAAAAACAGTAATAACATCTAAGATATGAACTAAGAAAAACATCAACTAAAAATACACTAAGCACTAATATCATAGAAAACATTACTCCAAACAGCAGTACGAACATGAGTCTGTATGAGCAGATGAACACGGATGAACACAGCAGCATGAAACAGATTTTTTTGTCAGCAGCAACATGAAACAGATCAGCAGCAACATGAAACAGATCAGCAGCAACATGAAACAGATCAGCAGCAACATGTGATATTTCACAGTGATTCTTCTGGTTAGAGATTCATGAGTCTAACAGCCTCAGGGTAGAAGCTGTTCTTCAGTCTCTGTAGAGAGCAAAAGGAGTTAATTCAGTAATATGCTGTGGGTGGGAGATATTCAGGTTTACAAATTTATTATTAATAAAAATTACAAAACTACTACAGGCATTAATCTGCTCACAGACTCATGTTTGTGCTGACTCATGACCACTAGATTGCGCCCCCCCATTAAAAAAAATCACCAGCCACCACTGGTGAGATTGCTACTATCCTAAACGCCCCTGATGTAAGATCTGGGGACACAAAAGGCTTCCAGAGCTTTGCCCTCAGTGTTGACCTGCTAGTAGGAATGCTCACTTCATTAGAGGGACCAAATGGTACAGAAACAATGTCAACTGGTCACGTCGACAGACTGTTGAGTAAGCTTCCCAGGTACCTGAGAGACAGTTTTGTAGAGCACCTCCAGACACAAGGTCGTTTCAACACAAGTCAACTCAACCCCTACAACCTCAGAGACCTTGCCAGCTGGCTCAAAGTAAAGGCAGAAGCTCAAAGACTCTCTGCAAAAATGGCACAGCACCACCGCCCTGAAGAGCCACCTGTCTCCAGGAGAGAAAGACACGGTCCAGCTCCAAAGCCTCGAGCACAATCTGTTTCTGTCTATCACGGCTCTGATAAACCCAAAGCTGATAACAGTCTTCCTGCAGAGGCAGCCCACTCTGATTCCAGGTCACAAAGATTTAAGAAGCTATGTCTCTTCTGTAAGAGCACAGAGCACTATTTATCCCAGTGCTCTGCTATTGGACAGCATTCACCAGAAGAAGTCAGGAGATGGCTTGAACGTGGTAAGCGCTGTCATAATTGTGGGAGGACCAGCAACCAATCTGAAGCCTGCACTTTAAAGAAACCGAGTGTCAGGAGATTCATCTGAGAGTTCTACATGATGTTGCCAAGTCAGACTCGCGTGTCTACCTCATCACACCACGCGACCAAGTCACGCTCAGCACCTCTAAGCGAGGAGGAAAAGTGTATCTCAAGGTGGTGCCCATCCTAATAACTGATGGGGCTGAAAGGACGATAATCCTACCAGCAGCTGCCCAACGTCTAGGCCTTAAAGGTAAAGCAGAGACACTCCCTCTACACACCATTCGCCAAGACGTTGCCCATCTGGCTGGTGAGTCCGTTTCTTTCTATGTTGCCCCACTAGAGCACTCTAAGGAGCGCCACCACATTAAAGATGCCTATACAGCAGGCCAGCTAGCTTTAGCAGAACAATCATATCCTACAACTGCATTACAGAGACGTTACCGCCATCTACAGGGTCTTCCAATCCCTGACTTCAGTGAAGTGCAGCCGTTGCTATTAATTGGTGCTGACTGCACACACTTGATCACAGCAAAAGAGCCAGTGAGATTCGGTCCAAAGGGCAGCCCGACAGCAATCCATACAAGCCTTGGTTGGGCACTTCAGGGTCCAGACAGTATGGATTCTACTGCTGCTTCCTGTTATCTTACGTCCTTCACCCCAGCACCAGATGACCTCTACCAACATGTTGAACGTCTCTGGCAGCTTCATGTCCTCCCTTTTCGAAACGAGAAGCTAGCAGTCCGCTCCCGGCTGGACCAAGAAGCTATCAACACCCTCGAAACACGCACAGAGAGAGTCAAAGTGGGAGATACACTCCGCTACGTCACACCACTACTTCACATTAAAGATGCACCACCACTCAAGTCCACACCTGAAGCAGGCATGACCCTGCTTCGTAGCACAGAGAGGGGACTACAGAAATACTCCATCCTAGCTAATCAATACAAGGCAGAGATCCAAAAGCTCATCAGTGGAAGATGTGTTGTCAAGCTCAGTGAAGATGAGGTAAAAGAATCCAACGAGTCATGGTTTATACCTCACCACCTCGTTCACCATAACGGCAAGGCCCATCTTGTATGGGACTGCTCCTTTGTTCACAATGGCCTTTCACTTAATGAACAGCTCCTTGCAGGCCCAATCCTTGGTCCACCGCTCATCGGTGTTCTACTGCATTTTCGCCAGTATGCAATGGCCATCAGTGGGGATATCCGAGCGATGTTCCATCAGGTTCGTCTCCTGCCTGATGACCAGCCACTACTGAGATTTATCTGGAGAAATCTGCAATGGGAACAGCAACCTGAGGTCTATCAGTGGTGTGTCCTTCCATTTGGGACAACCAGCAGCCCTTGCTATGCTACGTTTGCTCTTCAAAAACATGTTAAAGACCACGTTGAAGGTAATGAAGACATTCTGCAGTCCATTGAACAGTGCTTTTATGTGGACAATTGCCTGCAGAGCCTCTCAACACCTGAGGCAGCAAAGGTTCTCATCGAAAAGCTTAGGCAGTTCCTTGCTTTAGGTGGGTTTGAGATTCGGCAATGGGCAAGCAGCATTCCAGATGTCATTACCCATCTGCCTCCTACTGCCTGCTCTGAGAGTGCAGAGCAATGGCTGGCAGAAAAAAGCCCTGATCCACAAGAGCCGGCACTAGGCTTACGGTGGCATTGTCCAACTGACCAACTTGGCTTCCGAGTCAAGCCTTCAGAGAGCCAAACACTCACCATGCGCTACGTGTACAAGATGCTTGCCAAGCAATATAACCCACTTGGGATCATCATCCCATACACGACGAGAGCCAAAGTCATTGTGAAAAAGTTGTGGGCAAAGAAGAGGAACTGGGATGACCCTAACCTCCCTCCAGATATCATTGAGGCATGGTCAAGCTGTGAGAGAGAACTTCCTGATTTGGCAAGAGTATCAATTCCCAGAACATATGCTCCACTGGAAGCTGCTACAGAGGGTACAGAGTACATCCTTCATGTCTTCTGTGATACCTCAGAACAGGCATATGGTTCTGTTGCCTATCTCGCCACGGTCAACAATGCAGTACACATCTTTCATCATGGCTAGGTCGAGAGTAGCCCCAAAGCGCCAACAATCAATCTGAAACTTTGGCTCAAAACTAATCAGAAGTGCACTCATGTGTAGATTACTTTGTCTATTTTCTTATGGCATCATATTTTTATTTTTATTTTATGTTGTTATGTTATGAGCTATATAGGTGATGTTTGTATTTTTCTCTGCTCTTTTGTTTTATGGGACGTTTCTTATTCTTACCTGCCTTAGGACAACGGATGCAAATTAGCTATTGTGCTAACTACGGCATATTTACATTACTGCCTACTGTTGTCATGTTGATTAATATGCATTGTCCTAACATAAATAAATAAATAAATGAAATGAAATGCCACGTCTAGAAATCTGTGCAGCGCTAACAGGAGCACAGCTGTCCTCCCTCATCCACCGAGAGCTTACTCTTAATATCAGACAGACTTACCTTTGGACTGACTCCACCACAGTCTTGACCTGGCTGACATCTGAATCTTGCAGGTTCAAGGTTTTTGTTGGGAACAGAGTCTCAGAGATCCAGGAGCTGACCGCCTCATCCACGTGGCGGTATGTGGACACTACCAACAACCCTGCTGATGACTTAACAAGAGGTAAAACTCTGGCTGAGCTTGCCATGCCAAATCGATAGATCCAATGTCCAACCTTCCTCTGCATGCCATCGCACCAATGGCCTTCAACTCCAGACTACACTAATGCACCAGATCTCTCTGAGCTCAAACAGACCATATTCTGTGGCCTTATGCAAATACATCCCCTAGATCCACTACCTGATGTCTCACAGTTCATAAGCTGGACAGACCTGGTAGAAGCAACATACCAGTTGCTTCATGGGGCGGCTGCCAACCTGTCTGCACCTACTCTCGGTCTGCCTCAGAGTGAAGTACACCTGTTGAAATCCAGCCAGGCAGAAAGTTTTCCTGAAGAAGTCAAGTGCCTAAAGGCTGGTAAGCCTGTGTCCCCTAGCAGCAAGCTGAGCTCACTCGCTCCAGAGATGGACTCAGAGTCTGGCCTTATCAGAGTTGGAGGCAGACATAGACATATGGATTCTGGCCCTACTGACATCCACCCAGTTGTGCTCGACTCTAGCCATACAGTCACCAGACTCCTGATCAAAGACATTGATGCTCGTTTGCTCCACCCGGGTCCCGACAGAGTCTTCGCAGAGCTCAGGCGGCAATATTGGATTCTACGGGGGAGACGAGCAGTAAATAAATATCAACAAACCTGTTCTGAGTGCACCAAATGGAGAGGGACGCCTACAGTACCTATGATGGCAGACCTACCTCCAGCGCGTCTGAGATTCTTGAAGCCCCCCATTCTACTCCACAGGAGTGGACTGCTTTGGTCCTTATATCATCAAAATCGGACGCCGAGTGGAGAAGCGATGGGGAGTGATCTTCAAGTGCCTCACAACATTTAGACCTGCTGGCAGGTCTTGATGCAGATTCCTTCCACTTGGCGCTGAGAAGGTTCATAGCACGAAGAGGAACTCCTGCTGAGATGCTCTCAGACCAAGGGACTAATTTCAGAGGGGCTAAAAG